>JAOWAN010000049.1:10599581-10623866 GCA_028566635.1 Lobelia cardinalis
AGAGAGAGAGAGAGAGAGAGAGAGAGAGAGAGAGAGAGAGAGAGAGAGAGAGAGAGAGAGAGAGAGAGAGAAACAATATATATAAAACAAAAAATTTTTTTAAAAAAAAATATAAAAAAAAAAAAAAAAAAAAGAACCAAACCGGTCAATTTGATTTGATTTAATTAAATATGTTGGTTCGATTACGATTTAATATTCAGAAATCGTACGACACCTCAAACCGAATCGATCTACTCATGTAAATATATTTTTTTCAAATACACCCCTTTCATATATATTAATTCTAATGTGTTTATATAATAACTCATTTTTTACATTTCATTACAAGCCAATAATTAATTTAGTTAATCAAAAATAAATTAAAATTTGACACTCATTATAAGATGGGGTACATCATACAGCGTTAGTAGAAAGAAAATGAAAAAAAAAAAAAAAAATGTAACGCTTGAATTCTAAGTATTCT
Organism: Lobelia cardinalis; assembly: GCA_028566635.1. Classification (NCBI taxonomy): domain Eukaryota; kingdom Viridiplantae; phylum Streptophyta; class Magnoliopsida; order Asterales; family Campanulaceae; genus Lobelia; species Lobelia cardinalis. The sequence continues at coordinate 10,600,045 of JAOWAN010000049.1, forward strand.
ACAAACGTCTACCAAAACATTACTATGAATCATAAACGCTTTTTCATAGCAATGTTTAAATCAATTTTCCTCCATCTTCCTCATCCGCGCTTTTTCGTCCAAACCAAATAAAGCATGAAACATAACTATGAAAGAGGATATATATTCATCAAAATTACATGATATAGAAAGAAAAAAAAGTACAAGTTAATTTACAATCATGGCTGTAGTGCTGAAGCCTGAAATTGTTGGAACCCATATCGCTCTGTACCTCCAGCAACCACTACAAATGGAGGCAGAATCTGCAAAAGGTAAACGAATGATGCAAACCATCCAACATTTTGTGCAATCAAATGATTGTACCATATGTCCCTCTTCCATTTCGAACCCGTGGCTTTGTATTTAGAGAAGATAAACGATCCACATACTGAGCAGACTTCTCTACTGGATGCATCTGTACCCATTATACTAATATACAAGATTATAATGCTATTACTCATTAGAGCAAACTACAAAATTTACAAAATAATAAAACTCGCATCAACTTTAAAGCCCCTCACCCACAAATAACAAAGACACCGAATCAACCAGCAGCAGTAGTACACAGTATACAACGCATCCTAGGGGCACCAGAAGAGTTATCATCATCATTCTCATCCTCATCTTCCTCAATGTAATCACCATTGCTATACTCGTGATACAGTCCTATTTCTCGAGAATTGGTTTCTGCTCCTTTTGTGCTAGTAACAGAATTAGTTGACTCCATCAGACAAGTCAAGTGATATGCATGACAACAAAAGAATGCAATGACAGATACATTCTGTATGGAGAAAGGATCAAAACACACACAACACCTTCCCCCCGCTCTTGTTTTCGACTTAACCTCCATTGTTTTCACAATCCGGGCTCTCTCCATGGACTGAGCACGCCTATTGTCGTCCCTTTTGGAACGTGCTTCATTTTCTTCATTGCTCAAGTATAATGCACGCCTTGCTTCTTTATAGTATTTGATTAATAGGTTAACACAATCAGCCTGCAAATTATCGATAAAACGCTTCAAGCATTTATCACCTATTACTGTAAAGGGAGAGCTATGACATGAAAAGGAAGGCAACGTGGAGCTAGTATGGCAAGTTGGCACATACTTTGAGTATATCATTACATCCATGTCTAAGAGAAGTTTCTGTCCTGTAGTCTGTGATGATTTTGACCAGACGATCCCTCAGCCTGTGTTGGAGGGAATACATGAAATCAAAATGCAACTTTAATACTCATTGATATGCTTCCCGAAAACGATAAATCATCCAATTCAGGTCTTAGTTGGATAAGAAATTTGACCATCTATAAACACAAAGTGTAAATGAATCGCATGATTAATTATTGCATCTCAGCTAATTTTCAGATACCGGGAGAAATAAGAAATAAAAGAAAAAGAAAATTGCTCCAGTCTATTTTCAGACAATCTCATAGGCTAGCTTCTTCAACATAAAAAAAGTACAGAGCCAAAACTGAGATAGGAGGAACATGAACAAGGCCACCAAGAAAATGATGTAGGAACAAGTAATGATCAGACTAACCGAGGTATCTCCAAGCCATTTGGCACCATATTAACGATATAGAGAGGATCAAGATTGCCAACTGTATGTTCCAACAACACACCTACCTGCCAAATAAGAAGAAACGGGTATGAGTACTAGCACAACAGTAAACACTGCTACTTACGGTGTCCTATGCTTTTCTCCTAATCTCAGAATGAGCCTTCATACCATTTCGGGTTTGTTAAGACATTGTTTAATAAGCTCCTCCCAAAGTTCATCATCATGCTGCATGCTCACGAATTCTACAGCCTACACAAAGTCATCATGCTACGTCAATAGAGAACATGAACCGAAATAGAGATTGCAATCAGAAGAGACCTATGTGTACCTCTTTTATGTCCCCTAGTTTATTTATGATAACTGCAAGGGCTTGCTTTGGATTCCCCATTCTCCCAAGAATGAAAACTTGCTCTTTTAATAGATCTCTTCTAACACAAACTTCATAGGCCTGATTTTAGTTTCAAAGGAAATTAACTCGACATAATAGACAGAGAAGGATATATTCTAGTTCCCAACCATTCACTTTACAAACCTTCTCAAGCATATAATGCTGACTACTACGAAGAAAAGGAAGCAGCATCTTTGGATCATAATCCGCATAAAGCTCCACCTATGCAAGTGTATGAACAGAAGCATATGGTTAGACAGTAAATCAACAAACGCAAAGGCGACAATTAACTGTCAGGTATAATTTGGAGGGGACAGGAGAGAACGTTCCTGTGTTTATATTAAGAGTGACAAAGAAAATATAAGAATCGCCCATGTGTACATATCTTGACAGGTATGCCCACTCCAAGACTTTCGTGAGAGGAACACTTTCAAAAAATATAGCATATTATAAAAAGTGAAAATAAAGCGAGCACATGGATGTCACATAGATAATTTAACTAGTAAAAGTACATCTGCAATATCAGTTGATATAAACCACCAAAATTCTGTAAGCCAAAGTTCTATAGAAGGCCAAATTGACCGTACAACATTTTTTTAACTCATAGAAGAGGCCAAGAAAGTCATAACAACACAGTCAATCAAGCATGACCACCCTGCTCATCAGTACATGCGAACAGCATCTAACGTGATAGAAAGAATATCTACTTCTGAGACAACCTGGGAAAGCTATACATCTAAAACCTCACACAGTTTAAACATCTCCGAAAAGCATGAACTCACAAATGTTCCACTACTAAGTTGTATTTGCGAGAGCTTGCAGAAAAAACAAAAGACTGGGTACCAGAAACCCTCTCTACCAAGAACCCCTCTCAACCTCTTTTAACCTCTTGACTGTCAGTGTGCACTACTAAACTTTTAACCAGCTTTTCTGGACACCGGGAAAAGCAGCTGATACACACATGATAAAAGCTAACTGATACAGGCAATTTCACATGATCACATCAATTATTGGCTGAGCAAACCTAAAGCACAATGGAGCTCAAGGCCCAGCTCGGTTTGGCTACATCTAGGTCTACTGGAAACAGAACCACCTTTATCATCTCAAGCACGTAGAAGCAAAGGTGTGGGAACGATTGCTCTTGCGCCACACTTCTGTGGAGCACAATGGACAATGACACCCAAGAACTTGAAGCTAAACACTAATATAGTGAAAATAATGAAAATGCCAGATGTTCAAATTAATTTCCATTACCAAACTACCATTCGAATAGGAATCTACTCCCTCCGTCCCAAAATGTGTCCATTTTTAATTGAAAAGTCAACATAAGATATCATCAAATTACTGTCTGAAATATTTTTCATGTTTTAGATTCTAAAGTTTCAATCATTGTAAGAATATGAATTAAGCTATCACTAACATCTCTAATAAATTCGCGGGAAATGAATCTTATAAATATTTGGTCAAATTTTAATTAAGTTGACCAGAAATAGTAAAAATTGGATGCTCATTTGGGACAGGGAGTAATGTTTTAAATTTGCAATTCCGATAGTCAAATCCTATGGCTAGACACAAACTGCATTATATGATGGGAAACAAAGATTATCTATTCAAAGCAGCAAGTACTACAAATGTCATCCAATGACATTTCTAAGTAATAGATATCAAAGAAATTTTTGGGATTCAAACTCTTAGGACCTCATAAAGTTCATATCAGAAACCACCTAAAAAGTGAAATGCATTTGCTAATCTAAACTCTTTGACATACCAGCATATCATGAAAATCTTTTCCAGCATGTGGGTTAACTTCGAATAGTGAATGCAAATATAGGTGCAGAAAGTATCTGAAATCACATTTCTCTTTCGCAGCCAAAAGCTGGGCAACAACTTCAGAGGGAGTAATTAAGTCCCTAAGCTGGATTAATGTTGGAATCGCATGTTTAGCATCAATCATCAATAGTTGGACAACCTGCAAAGTCATGTGTAACGAACAGAAAAATCAAACAATCAGAGGATAAGCAAGTAGCTAAAGGCTTCAACGAATCATAATACACAAATTTGAGTATTTGGTTTTACACAGCACTTTTTTTGGTATTGAAACTGCGCTAACAAAAATCTAATGGGTATGTTGATATAGTTTTAAAATGGATTTTTGGGTTTATGGGTTTTTAGAAACTGTTATGACCATGTTTGACTTGATTTTGGGCCAATAAACTGTTTCTTGGGTACAAGCTCATTCAAGCACAAATAAACCATAAGCAGCCGAAGAGGTGTTTTTGCAGTTTATCAAAAAAATGGGTGAACAGTAGTCATATCATATGTAAAAAGTAACCATAAAGGCCCTTCTACCGTTGTCAGTCCTGAGTCTTTTTCAATTCTTGGTTCATTCCTTCATCCCCAAATATGAGAGAAGCCGAAACCCTAACTTTCCTTCTCCGCCATTGGAAGCATACGATCCTCCATTGAAACGACAAATCGACGGTGAACGGCGACCCTTTGCCGGTAATCTCAATCTCTCAAATGTCTTTTAAACTATATAGATGCTTGTAAATGTCTTTTAAACTAGTTTATAAATGCACAAATATGTATGCATATGATATGAGGAGGTATGGTCACACACAGAGTTTCCATGTCCACGCACCCATGTGCGAAAAACTTTTTTTAGCCGAGTCTGAGGATCCTGAAACTCATGATTTCAGATAATCGCACCTTCGGACAAGTACCCGCACCCGATCCTTTCCCTGACTCCTTGTTACATAGCCATAAGATATTAACCAGAAACTATTCCCTTCAGCTAAATCAAACAAGCCCAATTTCAGACTTGGATTTCTTCACCATATAATACTCCATAGCAACAACAACAAAATGCATAGCATTTTAAAGCACACAAGAATTTCTTCCCAACTAATAGAAAATCTTAGCAAGACATGCATTCAATTCAATATATGTTGTGAAACCTCACCTTCTCACGGATGGCATCATGTAGGTTATGCTTTTCGATAAATTCGAATACATTCGGCTTCATAAGCTGAAAATAGAACACAAAACTTGTCAACAGGTTGTCAGGTTATGCCAAAATAAAGGATAGAGCCAGCTTGCATTATCAGATAAATATAATAAATAGACAGGGCAAAAATTGTTTTAAAAAATGGCTTGGTCAGCACTTACATCAGCATAAAGTGCAAAAGCTTTCTCATACTGTGCATCAATAACATATAACTCTGCCAGCGCCTGACATGGTAAAGTATCTGAGTAAAAGAAATGCGGTATCACCCATTTACATGCATACGGCAATGGAACTACTTGCTCTCACCTCTTTGAGCCCATCTGTCATGGATGAAGTATTAAGCTGGGGTTCTATAGCTGCGATAACAGGCAATGCAGAATAAATTACAGGTGGCCAAGATTTTACAGTAGACAGAAGATCCGAGTGGAAAGATGGATTTGTTGCCAAAGCAACGAGAGAAATCTGCAATATAAGAGCAGTTACGATCTTGATTCCAGAACTGGAACATCAAAAATAACAAGAAAAAATAAAATCAAGTTGCTGTTGTTATTGTTCATTGCAAACCTCGTAGGCAGTATCACGCAGTCGTGGGTTTTCTGTTGGTATGTACGGAACCAAAACAGGAAGCTGACGGAGATGAGCAAAATGAAAAACCCATCTGTGAGAGGGAACATACTTCACTCATTGTTAAATAAGATTTGGAAGAGACTGAAAAGCACCAAGGACATTCTGTACCTCTCCCATGCTGAAGCAGATCCTCGCAACAGTTTGGGGCATAAAGATGCAGCTTCAGCATATTTCCTTTCCACAATCAGATGGTCAAGATACCTCGTCCCTACCTAAGCAAACCAACCCAAAAGGTATGACAGGATAACTATCATATATACCAAGTGACTACTGTGAAGATAATCTTAAAATTAGAATGAGAAATGAATCCACTAGACAATTTTTCTACCCAATCAATAATGCTTTCTCAATTAATGTATTCAGCTACATGCCTTCAGTTAATTCAGCCACCTACTTGCACAAATCCCGGGCCAAAAATATGAGCCATGGGTGAGAATGACCGGGAGAAATCTTGGTCAGAACTGAAGTATATCTTTATCATTTGATGCACGTTGTGCAATCATAATAGGAATGGCTCTAAATTGTTGTTAGGTTATTCTCCGTTAAAAGGTGCAGGGTGGGGGGAAGGTGAGATATAGGAAGTAATACCTCCATTTTGGAGAGGTTGATTCCTGGGCTCGAACTTGCACTTTGACCCTGGCTTGCATGGGCATTTGCCATTGCACCCAGTTCAACCATCAAGTTACTGCATTATTAATTAGAAATAAATTGCTAGTGGTAGAACTAAGTATTTAAGTTATCATGGTCCAAGTAGGATTATGGTTAGCCAAATTAGGATATTATTATTATTATTGTTTCGATTAATTAGACCTGGAACTAGCAGAGTTAGGTATCTTTCTGTTGTTATCACCATAATTTGTTCTAGTTCTAGAAGTTTTCGAACATCCTTTTCTGTTGAGGAACACTGATGGGACCCCCATCTTTTACTCAGGTTGTTGGATAATACAACCTCCGTTCCAAATTACGTGTCCTCTTTGAAATGACACACAAATTAGTTTTAGGAGAGCATTTGACTTTATCAATATGTAGTCACAAAGATTTTGGTTGAGGATCCATGAAAAACTTGTGGCTATGATTCTTTCTTCAAACTTCAGAAAACGGATATTTGGAAACATCCTGGAAAGGAATAGCGGACATCATTTTAGAATGGAGGGAGTTCATGAGTTTGGAGACTTTATCTTTGTGGCCCAAAACCCATCTTTTAATCAATAAGAGCCGTTGCAATGTGGCAATTGGGTGTGGCTCTCTACAGAGGGTAAGCACTTCTTTTCCCGATATTTCTTTCGTTTCTCAACCTTTTATCGGTCTGCTCATAGGAGTAGAAGCAACTACTTGAGATCATAATAGGAAAAGAAACCCTAAATCTACTAGGTCTTGCAAACAAGCGCCCTGGATCCAAAGGTAGAAAGTTCTTGTCTTAAACACACCCCAGCTGCATCAACAATTGCTACAAGATTGGCAAGGAGAATAACAACAACAAGGCCTTAATCTCAATCACCTGGCTACATGAATCTTTTCAGCCACTCCACGCGATCCAATGTCAAGTCACCATATAGATCTCAGTCTTTCATGTCTTTCCGTATTCAATGTCCATGTTAACTTTGGCATACCCCTACCCCTAACTTGATTAAACCTAATATCATCACATTTCCAAACTGGAGCACTAAGGGACCTGTGTTGTATATAACTAAACTATCTTAGGCAATTCTCTCTCATTTTCCAAACTATTTGTTTATTACAATTATCATCTTCTTTAAGGAAAACTTGAGCTCATAATCATTAATTCTACGAAGAAAATTATATCTCCACTTTTTATATTGATGCTACTATTGTTGTTCACTACATTTCTTACATGTTGCTCATTTAGTAGTTTTTTCGAGTATATTCTCCACCTATCTTTTATTTCTTCATCCTTGATTAAAAAGCACAAGTCTTCATCCTTAATGCACTTTACCTTGTTGAAATCCCTGATTTTCCTATCCCTTGATTTCACAAGTTTTTCTTTTTTATAAAAGAAGAATATCATTAATAGAGAAAGATGTTATAAAGAAGGCGGACAAGAAGTTCGCTAAAAGCCATCATAGTAAAAGCAAAAAAAAAAACACACAAATTATTAAATAGGCTCTCCAATGACCAATCCCTAGACAAAGCTACCAAAGACAATCCCCGGAAAGCACCAAAACTCCTAGCCCAAAGAGAATAGTGTACCGTGATCTCCCATAGGAGCGATAGCCGTAATTCTCGATTTAAAAATCAGAGAATTCCTCTCAATCCAAATGTTTCAAAGCAAGCCGAACACGGCACAATCCCACAACAAATAAATATTCCACGAGCGACTAAAACCCAAATATTTGATCATACAAAAATTCTCCACAATATGAGGCATGATACAGAATATGAGATCTCTCCTTGCACCCCAAACAACATGCACCAAAGATTCCAAGCCGTAGGGCAATGCATAAATAAATGATCGAGAGACTCGCTAGCTCTCATATGCATAACGCACACGTAAGAGAACTAGATGTCTTTGGATGACGTAGTTGCCGTCAATCATTAGTATTCAATCGACCAAGGACCAATGAACAATCAAAGAATTTGTAATTAAAAAGAACCTTCAACTTTCAAATGAAATGATGAAGATGAAAGTCTAGTTGTATATGTGGGCGGAGAATTTGGGGGAAACACTTAGCAGAGAACGATCCACAATGTTCAAAAATCCAAATTTCGACGATCAAATTGAAGATCCAAAGTTCAAAACAGAAGACAACTGATATGATAAATCTGCAACCAAATTGGATCTCTATCATTGAGATTCCTCATTCCTCACCAAATGCAAGTTTTAAGATAGTCTTTTCCTCCTCTTTTGTATCTAATTTATAATAAAAGTCAGTAAATGTTGTACCTTTAACCTCTCTTATGTCTTTCATTAAATCTATACGAACAATTTGTATCGCTTTAAATCGTTTAGGCTTTTAGAGTTTTTCCAAGTTCTATAAGCTTCTCTTTTTAGTCGGACTATTTTTTGAACTTCCTCATTCCACCACCACATTTCTTGATCTATATGCCTCTTGCCTTTTGGCTCTCCTAATGCCTCTTTTCATACCTTTTTAATACACTCACATTTTATTCCACCTCTCGTTGGTCCCATCCACTATATTCATGTCGAATCTTCTATCATTTTTTCTCTAAATAAACCTATTTTCCCGCCTTTTAGATCCCACAAATTCTTGGGTTTTATAGTTACTTTTCTACGCTTGTATACTAGTCTTAAGGGTGATATCAAGCACCATAATTCTATGTTGTGAAGTTAGACGCTCCCAAAACCACCTTCCAGTACAAGTTAACCTATCAACTCCTACTTAAATAAATGATCGTGAGACTCGCTAGCTCTCATACGCAAACGCACACATAGGAGAACTAGATGTCTTTGGATAATGTAGTTGCCGTCAATCATTAGTATTCAACCGACCAAGGACCAAGGACCAATGAACAATCAAAGACTTTGTAATTAAACAGAACCTTTGAATTTCAAATGAAATTATGAAGATGAAAGTCTAGTTGTATATGTGGGCGGAGAATTTGGGTGAAACACTTACCAAAGAACGATCCAGAATGTTCAGAAATCCAAATTTCGACGATCAAATTGAAGATCCGAAGTTCAAAAAAGAAGACAATTGATATAATAAATCTGCAACCAAATTGGATCTCTATCATTGAGATTCCTCACCAAATGCAAGTTTTAAGATAGTCTTTTCCTCCTCTTTTGTATCTAATTTATAATAAAAGTCAGCAAATGTTGTACCTTTAACCTCTCTTATGTCTTTCATTACTTCTATACGAACAATTTGTATCGCTTTAAATCGTTTAGGCTTTTAGAGTTTTGCCAAGTTCTATAAGCTTCTCTTTTTAGTCAGACTATTTTTTGGACTTCCTCATTCCACCACCACATTTCTTGATCTGTATGCCTCTTGCCTTTTGGCTCTCCTAATGCCTCTTTTCATACCTTTTTAATACACTCACATTTTATTCCACATCTCATTGGTCCCATCCACTATATTCACGTCGAATCTTCTATCATTTTTCCCACAACTTCTTGGGTTTTTTAGTTACTTTTCTACGCTTGTATACTAGTCTTAAGGGTGACATCAAGCACCATAATTCTATGTTGTGAAGTTAGACGCTCCCAAAACCACCTTCCAGTACAAGTTAACCTATCAACTGCTACTTAAAAAATAGTCTATTTGACTCTTATTTAATCCACTTTTAAGAGTTACCAAATGTCCTTTCCTCTTCTTAAAACAACTGCTTGCTATCACTAAGTCGTAGGCAATTCCAAAATCTAATAAAGTTACTCCATTATTTCTATCACCAAAACCATATCCTCCGTGCACTCCCTCATACCATGCACGGTTTTCTCCCGCATGACCATTAAAATCTTCCCCAATATAGAGTTTTTCGTTTACACATATCCCTTGAACTAATTTCATAAATCCTCCCAAAACTGATGCTTAATAAGTTGGTCTAAACCCACTTGCGGCGCATAAGCACTAACTACATTAATCATCTGTTTTGCTAATACGAATTTTAAAAGTAGGATTATATCTCCCTTCCTAGTAACTAATACGACATCTTCTTTTAGATCCTTATTTACTAGTATGTCAACCCCCTGTCTCTTAATATCTTTTCCAATGTAAGGGAACTTGTGAGCATGTTCTTTGATTAAAATATCAATAAGATGCTAAGACAGCTAAGGTATAATCACAATGCTACTTCGCCTAGGATAAACTCAATCAGCACAACCTTCATCTCCATTAAGCCCGTCAATTTGGGTTAAATGGGTTGAAATGTGTTGAGTTACAATAATAACAGGTTCTAATGGGATCAACCAATTATAACTCATTTAACTAACCAATCAACTCAATCGTGTAATAAATGGGTTAAGTAAAACTTGAATTAATATGTTGAATACTTTTCGCACTAAAAAATATTTTTTACACATTCTAATAAACAAATTTGTAATTAAATTGGTTGAAATGGGTTGAGTTGTTTAGCAGGTTAAAGCGGGTTAGAATGGGTTAATGGGTAGCATTTTGACACATCTAATATCCATATGCATGAAGTCAGCTACACGAATACTTGTTCGTCATCCTCCTCGTTCCAAGACAAAGGTAATAGCGAAAGCGTACAGAAAAACAGAATAGATAGCAGCAAATAGAAAAAGAGGGAGAAAGAGAGAAGGAGAAGAAACGCTTACTATCGCAGGGGATCAGACATGCCCGCAGGCCACAGCGGCCAAAGCCGAATGCAACTTTACTAATCAACTCTGAATAAATATGAAGCATTACAACTTTGTCTATAGGCCTAGACGACTCTCCTGATATATTAGGATTGAACATAATTAACCTAATACGAGTATACTACTAGGAATATTAAAACAACGAGTTAATAAATAATAGAACTTTTCCTAATTAATAAAGGACCTAAACATACTAATACTAATCCTAATCTATCAAGGAAACAATAATACTACAACTAATGCTACTAGATACACAAGAATCAATTTATCTCTGAATAATAAAATATAACCAATTAGTGTCCAAATCTGATCTCATTGTGCTTGTACTTGTGTCCTGCATCAAAAGGTCATCACACAATCCAATCATCCATATCTGACCTAACTAATGCTGTAAATTGTAATACCCAATCTCGCATCATTTAGATGGGGGGGGGAGACTTGGGGCTTATATATGACCACAACATCTGCCATTGGGCATAGATAATCATCCATGGACTTTTGAATGGCTGTGTTGAATGCAGGTACACTTTGTGGCAGTGTGGGTTACAGGGATACGTTGCAAACCTGGATTTCAGGGATCACTGCATATGATGGAGCCATCTCAACAAAAATGGGTGAAGAAAATGGTAGGAGATGCATTAGGCACCATCTCACGAACTTGTGCAAGCAACATCGGAAATCAGTTTATCTCACAAGGTAGTGATACAAGTGGAACTCGATCGACATGCCATGGGTTTACATTGAGAAACTGGAATACCCCGATCCAATATTGGGTAGATGCGGAAAATTGACCTATTCATTATTCAAATCAATCCTATTATGCATGAGGTCCGTCTTGCATAATCATTACATCCACCTATTGTAACCCAACCAAGCAATGAAGTCATTAAACAAAAGCATACATGAGAGATTCAGCAAGAAGCAGGTCAACACTCAGAAAGACAAATATACAGGTTTTTTAGCTACTGGAACAAATCTCATAAATATTCGATTATCATTCCAGGAGAAAGCCACAGTAACCGAGTTATATACCTCTGCCGAATTAAGTTTTCCCTCCCATTACTATCGGCCTTTTTTAACATTGGTCCTTGATGTATTAATTAGCAATGAATTCCTCGAGCTGAATTAATTGGCAGACTAGTTCACTCGATACATCAGCAATTTTTAGGGACAGGGTCCAGTGTCAATCTCGTGACATGGGCCGCTGCTCCCTCTCTTGGTCACGTGATAGGCATGTGACCGTACAGATACAAATTATGTAATAGTTTGACAAATGAACATATATGCCAAACTTGTCTAATCTGCTATGCGAGGTGAGAATAAATCAAGGACCAGCGTCAGAAAAAGGATAATTTAAGGGGGTACGCAATTTAACTAGATCTTCACAATAAATATTTGAATTCACGAACCTGAATGTACCAAAGCTTGTGAAATAAAGTCCAAAAATAGAATATAATACAAGAAAGAGGTATGGGTAAGATATAGTTGGAAGTTAAAAAAAGAACTGAGCAGATAGTTGCACAGAAGCACTTTGGCTAGACACCATATGGAAAAATTACCATCAGTAAGCGTGCATAGATGATATCTATATGTGCTACCAACCCAATCAAAAGTCTTTAATGAGATTCTAAACTGATCAGAATGGAACAGCATACCTCGTCAAGAAGCTCACTCCGCCCCTGTCCAGCCTCAACTGCTGCTAAAGCTTTCTCGTGCCATCCATGTTGAAGAAGCCAGGAAATGTGATCCTCTGTATCCCTATATAAAAGCATACATCCTTGAAATTGCAAAATTTCAGAACGCAATTTCTTATACGGCACAACTAACAAGCGGATAATGAAAACAGCAACAGCACTAAGCAGCTTAACAATCAAAGTACAACCAAATTTCCATTTTAGGCTTTGTAAAGGCAAACTGAAAGAATTAACAAGGACACCTCAAGCCTCTCTTTCATAACAAGAGAAAGTGGGAACCCTAAAAAAGAACTATCTAGACATATGACATAGTCAATTCTTAATCACACTATTTGTCATGGAGTCTTCAAACTAATGAATAGATTCCACATCCAGATAATTCTTCTTAGGACTTCTAGCAGTACCAAGTGAGTAAGATACCTGTTCTGTATGTAACACACCTATAAAAGAACTTGTCCCCTTCCCCTACCCACTCTCCCACCTTGTTTCCTATGTTTCGTATGTTTCCTACATTTACTCTATTCAACTTGAAAAACACTAAGAACAATTTTTTTTTCTTCTTATGAATCAGCATATGAATCATGTACAAGCCTAATGCACCATGTATGCATAGTGTATCACCTGTGCACATGGGAGGATTTCATCCATTCTTGTTCTGAAGTATCATTCCTCTGTTACTACAAAAATCTCTTTTGTTACTGTAATCATGATCAATTAAGGCCAAAAACTCGAGTGTCAATAATACCAGCTGATAGGCAATCGCTATTTAGTAAATTTCTTGTTTAATCTGCACGACATGTTTTCTATCTATTGTTCAAAGTACCACCCTTAAGATAGATACTGTCTCTTCGTGCATCAGAAACCATAAAATTTCCTGCTAATGATGAGGAAAACTAATTTAAAAAACCATAAACATTCAGAATATGAAACAAGAAGTGAAATGGCACTTTAATTCCTCGTGTTGTTTACAACATAAAGTGCCAGTTGGGAGATCTAAAAGCTTAAAAGTGTAACTTGATAGGCAGATAGACGGTAGTAGAAGCTCCATTTTCCATACCAAAAACTGGATATGCAACAAAAAAAAAACAAAAGGAGAGTCAAAACTGAAAGATCTTCACTTCTCTACCAATACCTAACCAGATATTCAAAAGTGAGGCTCCAATTAGTAAAAGGTTAACATCAATGAAGGGATTTTACAAACCATAGAAACTGTAGAAGCAAGCAAGAGCGCAGAGATGTTATCCTATGTGGTAACAATGGCATTAATATCATAAAATAGCGTTCAGGAGAAAATGAATTCCACGGGAAGAAAATTACTGGTCTTATGAAAACATTTCCATATTCTTTGTAAGCAAAGAAACTGCAACCAGAACTCACCTTGGTTTTGCAATTACTACATCCTTCGGGGATACAATATAGTATAATGGTTCATCGCCAGCTGCCCATTGACCACCAGCATAGCTGCTACCTAATTCCACATTCATAAGTAGTTTGGAACGTATGGTTGCAGAAAATAAAGATGCATAAGTCTATTTTACCTGAGAACGGAGCATGAGCAAGAGAATAGTCTTTTGCCTTGTAATGCTCAAATCCATGTACAGGTAAGGCATCTGTTGCAAGCTCATCATTGTTCCAGGTGGTCACACGCACTTCTGGTCTCTGAGCATTACCCTGCTTCCAATGGACTAATACATCTTAGCAATTATGCCAGCCAATTTTTTTCTTAAAAAGGGCGAGGCACTGGAAACAAAATTCTCACTAATGTGAAAAACATCACTCAGAAGAGAGTAAAATTAGTGGGTGGGATCGCCCTAAATCCATCGCCCGGTCACTTACAGAGCACTAACTCAATATGGGAGGGCAGAATGCTCGTGAAATTGGGATCCCTCGGGCTCAAAATATTGGCAGCCCGGGCTCCGATCCGAAATTAGGCCTACGTGTGATTGGTTGATTATGTCGGTCTGAATTTTGAGTCCCATCTCTTGAGCACATATTTGCATTAATTATCTAATTAAGGAACTTTGTGACACATCATTTGTGTTATGAGACTTGTTTTGAAGCCGAGATCCTAGAACATAGTTGATCCACTTTCGAGGAGAAGTCTTGAAACTTGAATCAATTGGGAAGATGATTTAGGCTTTCTTTGTTGTAGCCTTGACTAAACACTATCCAACCCATGTGTTAAAACTATCACCAGTGTCCCCTTTAAGCTTGATTAAGGATGGTTTGTGCAAAGCACGTCAGAAACCCCATTTGACCCTGTTTCTATAACCCACATTTATTCTAACCTAATAGCTTATACAAATTACCCTACCCTTCGAGAAGTTTATGCGGATTGTCATTGTGCATCCTATGAAGGAGAGGAGTATGTTGTAGTAAAAAATCATATGTTGAGTGAGTGGGGTTAAAGAATAAGATGGGGAGGAAATTAATGTAAAGACTTGCTAAATCTGTATACTGGTAGCTAAGCCGAAAAGAGGAAAATCCTAAGAAGTTCAGGGAAAAAAAGAGAAAAGAGAAGAAAGAAAAAGAAAAGTACAGAAGGTCACCAGATGTTTTGAAAAGTCAAATCCAAAGTAAATTGGGGGAATTTGAGCGATTATTATAGCATCTCAATGGAAAAAAAAAAAAAAAAAAAAAAAAAAATTAGTGGTTAAATGCTTGTAGAGAAGAGAAGGTTGTGGGCAAGAAAATTCCACGGTGAGCTAAATAGTGCATTGTATAGTTCACATTGGTTTCTCGAGTTTGAATTCTTTAACTTCGTTTGTAGCTGACATTATAAGCCGAATAAAGTCTTTTTGATTCTCATGGTGAGAGTCTCCATTATTGGGTATTGTTGTTGAATATAATGCCTATGGGGTTTGTGGGCAATATTTGAGTTAAGTGACCTTATAGTGTAGAATCGGTTGCATGTTGGTTGGTTATTTGCATTGCACACACACCTGGGGACTTGGAAGGATGATTGATGTTTGAAGCTAAGAGCCTTATTTACAAGGTGGTTTGATGGACATTATTTTTGGGTGAATATATATGCAAATTTTGAGAATTCAAAAGCCACGTTTTTAAAGGACCACTCTCATGAGTAGGGTATTATACGAACACAGCAACTCGAATTCGACTCAAAAAAACTCGAAATCGAACGCAAATTGTTCGAACTCGTTTTTCTGTCTGATAAGAACTCCAGTTGATCACACCCGAATCGTTTGTCCAAACGAGCTCGTTCGTGATCAACTCGATTAAGCTTGACTCGAGCTTATTCTTGATCAACTCGATTAAGCTTGACACAAGCTCGTTCGATAAAAACTCGAAATGTTTAATTTAATTGTTTTTCTTAAACTTTTTAACATTGTATATATATCAAATATATTATGCTAATATACACGAATTAATCATTATACAATATATATAAAGAAATTATAATTTTTTAAAAATTGAAACATTTTAAAAATTTAGGAGTTCGACTTGATTAAGCTCGAAGTAGATCGAATTGTTCGCGAACAACTCAAAACTCGATCCGAGTTCGAACCAACCATAAATGTTCAAACTCGAACACGATAAGAACTTGACAATTTTTTTTCAAGTTCGAGCTCAAACTCGTAAAACTTGTTCGAACTCGACTCGATAATAGCCCTACCAGTGAGCACAAAAAGATTGTATTTGTTTTCTGGTGTATATTTATTGTTTCGCTTTATTTCCTTCTTTTTGTTCAAGGATGAACAAAATACTAAGTTTTGGGAGTTTGATAAGAGTAGTTTATTACATAATACTCCTATTTAGCTTCATTTTACTCAAGTATTTGTTAATATTCAAACACACATTTGAATTTAATTATTTTATTTTTCGAATGGTGGTCATCAATGTCAAAGTGAAAGGAATGAAGTAAAGAAGGGGCAGAAGTGTAAAAGGTGAAAAGTGGACATCGCTCGAGTGATCCCTAAATCCATCATCGAGTGCTCAACAGCACTAACTCAATACCAGAGGGCAGAATGCTCGTGAAATTGGGATCGCCCGAGCTCAAAAAATCGTCAGTGCCTGCACTCCGATCTGAAATTAGGCCTACGTGCCTTTCCTGGTTCTACTAGATTTTCTGATATTACGGAACTATAAATAGGTCTTTTACCTATTGTAGAATTTTTTTATGTATTCACAATTTTGGATTATTAAGGCAACGAGGTATTTTCATGTTCAGCAGTAGCATTATTGTTTTTAAGTTCAATATTTTTCCCCTTTATTGCTTGATATATTTGAGTTGTGTGTTCTTTAATTAAGATTGATAATTTGATAACATTAGTTCTTGGCACGTAATTACTTTTTATTTAATTATTTTATTAGATAAATATATTGTTGTCCGGGTTTAGAATTGACAATCCTAAATTCGAATAACGATATTAGTTCTTAGTTAGTTCAATTGAGCAATCACTATTTTAGATTTGCTTAGATTGGAATTAGGAATATACAATTCAGTAATTAATGAAATTGATTAATCTATCTCAGTGGGTATGATCTTATTTATCATTATATTAAATGTGTGACCGTGTTCTCTTGCACGTATTTCTATACCCTACATTTTTCAGATCAATACCCCAATCTCAACTCTAATATTTCAAACTTTTCAAAGGTTTAGTCATCCTTCAAGTTGGAAAGCACCCTTGTTATTTTTATTTCGTCACAAGCTTGTAATGTGTTTGCCTTCACCCGGAACAAAGATCCAAATCTGATAAACTGCCCTATACTTACTATCCACTCATTTATTTATTTTTTGGATAAAATAAGAATATTATTGATAGAGAAAGAATATACAAAGAAAGGTGGACAAAAAAACATCCAAAAATAACGGATACACGTGAAATTACTCTATAGCAGTTTTTCAATCTCTAGTTAAATGAAATCTCCCAAATACAAACCCTGAAAAGCACCAAAACTCCTAGCCCATAGAGAAGACCGTAATCTTCTCCCACAACAATGAAAGCGATAACTCTCGATTTTTGAAGATCCGAGGGTTTCTCTCAATCCAGATATTCCACAATAAACTGAATACGTAACAATCCAACAGCAAAGAAGCATCCCTCGATCGACCAAAGCCCACATGGCTAATCATAATGAATTCTTCCACGCTGCGAGATATAATGCATGTCTCCCCGCGTACCCAGAACAACTTGCACCAAAGACTCCGAGCCATCAAGCAATGCATATACAGATGCTCGTGAGACTCACTAGCTCTCGTACGCATGACGCTCACATCTGGAGAGAGATGCATTTTCGGTTGTCTCCTTTGCCGCCAATCATTAGTGTTCAAACGGCCAAGGACCATTAACCAAGCAAAAACCTTGTATTTAAACGGGACCTTGGACTTCCAAATGAAATGGTAAAGAGGAAACTCAATCTATAAATGTGGACGAAGAATTTTGGTGAAGAACTTCACAGAAAAAGACCCGGTCTGATCAGGAACCCAAATTCACTGGTCGGATTGAAGATTCGAAGGACGAAAAGAGGATTCCTCCAAGAATTCTTGCATGCTCCTTCAAACTAGCCAATTTTTTTAGATTAACCGGACTCCCAAGTGACATAAAATTACGGTAGGGTCCTAATCCTTACCTAGGTAAAGAAATTAAGACCAGATCAGCCAGCATGTGATTATTAGATAGTAAAATGAGTAGCATCAAGAAAAATTCAAATCATAATTTGAAGATCTTTAACATTAAATGTTCCAGCCATTTAACTTTCAACTAATGTTGAATATCCCAAGAATCATCTTCTTTTACTTTACATGCAAACTCTTCCTTCATCATAACTAGAGTCCTCCTCTTATGAGATCTTCAAGTTTCATTACAAGAGTTGTTCATACGGTTGATATCGCAGAAAACTTGGAGTCTTGCAAGTCAAGGTAATACCCATTGTAATCATCTTGGTTTTTTGTTTTTTCTCCTTCCATAGATAACACTACATATTATGGCAAGGTGTCAATGGAGAGAAAGAACAGTTACAAAAGAGTAAAGAAAGAAGAGACAACAGTATTGATGTATATTTAGATTTAACAAATACTCCATCGGCCTCCGTGCAAAGAGTTCATTAATAACTTCTTTTGGTCAATTTAGTTACATTCTAACCCAATATAAATTTAAATATACTCATTTTTGTAAGGATATGAAAGGTGCAATTCATAGTATTTCAATATAGTTTGCAATTATGAAATCTTATCATGCAAAATATAACAAATGAATGTTAAAAGTGATTTCCTTTTGTCGTATATTGACTTTTGGAAAGTTGCCTCTTTGGATGGAATAGAGGGTGTGTAGCATGATGGCATGATTTTGCATCGTGGATTATGATACCTTTCATCCAAACCTTTCAATTTTGGTCCAATGACTCAGATTTACGAAAACAACTCCCCTACTCTAGAATTATAATGTAAACTACTTCCTCCATCCCAACATCAGTGTCCCTTTATGTTCTTGATCAAGAACAAAACGGAACATCCATTTTGGATCTGAGGTAGTCACATGAAAACTAGTAACTTAGTGGAGACAAGGAAATAATCTAGAAAAACTACAAATTCCTTGTAAGTCTATCCAAAATTTCAAAATTGTCCACATTTTGATAGAAAGTGAAAAAGAACAAGATGCATGCCAATGGAACAAAAGGAAAAATGAAAACAGAAAAGAAGAGCAAAAGAACATTCAGAAGAAGAAACTGCTTATACTAGTGGAACACCACTTGGTAATTACTATGTGCACCTGTTAGTGCTCCTCTAAAAGCTTCCAAAGAAAAGGCGAAAGGCCCCTCCCAAATATTGAAAATTTATTTTCAATGGAAACCCATGTTTGCAATGATGACAACAAGTGTAGACTCTCTGATGCCCTACCTAGAATATTCCAAAATTTTAGCAAATATGCTATAACACATTTGTTGTTATGCACAACTTTGCATCTATCCAGCCTTTCATCTTACAAATTCAGATGCTTCATAACACAAGACAAGCAAATCAGAAAATTTTAAGAACAAGAACATATGATATTACAACAACAATTTAACAAGAAACTAATGCACTAAGCCACGAAATACGTCATTGATCTACGACCTACAAAGAGCATAGAACTCCAATGGTAGACCCTTCTAATATGTGGTATCGAATGTTGATATACCACTATTATGCTTACAAGTGATGCACATAGGCCAGTACAAATGAAGGGCATTTACTTTGTGGTACTACATTAATGTAAGTATGATGATACGGTCATTCAAAAAGAAGTGCAAAGTTGGCGGCAGGATTCTCATGCACTTGAAATATCATGGAGTCACAGCTAAAATTAAAGTACCTGACGTGAAGGAACACTGCTGCTGAATTCCTTCTCTCCATCTTCTTCCCCAGGTATATAAGCTAGAACAACCAAAGAATCACCAAATGGAGCAATTCCTGAAATGAAATAGCTGGTTTGAAATGATGCCACAATATCAACCTGGTTCATAGTGGACATCATAGGCCTATATGATCCACTGGAGCTTTTGTTCTGATTTGCTCGTATAGATGCAATTTTCACAGCTGTTCCCCAGCCAATGACCAAGAGAGTGTCATCCTGGATTCAACATAACAGCAGTAAGATATGGTAAACAATTCAGCATACCAAAGCACCATACAATTTAATAGCTGTAGATGTCAGATGAAATATAAAAGGAGCAATTATGGTGCTGCAGCTTTCTGAGGCTATAAAATTGTGCAATGCTTCAAGGACCCACCCCATGCTAGCATGCACCCCAAAGGCCCAAATGCTCGTTGCTAGTGTGTGTCCCACAAGTTAGCATACTCCAATATTCTACTAACCTGCCAAACTAAGTGCGGGAGCAGAAGTTCAGGGCGTGGGCTCCCTCGAGGCCTCTCAATGAATGTTATGCGTTGATCATTGGCAGTGTCATAAACTTTTACTCCTGCATCATTTGCCCAAGCAATAAGACTTGTTCTCCACTTCACTGCATGAATCGGACCTTCACCAGAGTGTAGAACCTTCAAGAGAATATATTTTATTCAGAGAGCATGAACTTTCGATTCCACCGAAGGTACATCAACAAGTGATGAAGAGACAACATACCTGGTCACGATAGCCTATCCACTTTTTCATATTATAATATAAATGCCCAGCCAAACCACCAGCAACAAATCTTCTAGATGACTTCCTAGCATAATCTGGATCTATTGCAATGGCCTTCATCGGACGATGATACTCGAATTTCATTTTCTCATCAGTGAAAAGACTGCTAATAACAACAGATCCATCATCTGAACAGCTTCCAATGTACTCACCATCTAAGTCAAAGCAAAGGTCATTGACCGTAGCGGTATGGGCAGGAAACTCCTTTATCTGTGGGACAAGATACCAACTACTTCAATCAAACTTCTTAATAAGTCAATCGCTTTTGATAGGCAGCAACATAATCTACTGAAATGCAAATACAGCTCTCTCAACATAAAGTGCTATCTCGATTTCCCTTATTGAAGCTAAGATTATGTAACATGGTCCACTTTTTTTCATATATAAGAATTAAGTAGATAAGAGGAAAAGATATAGAGCAGGAGGACAAGCTGTCCTCCGAGGCAAGGAAATAAGAAACGAAAGGACTAAAAAGAAGTCTTACAAAAACTAAAACAGAGCACAACAGACTCGCAAACAAAAAACATCTAAGGCTAGCTTCTAATGGGGAACCACTGTCAAATCTCCAACAGATCGTCTTTCACTGCCTACAGATGGCTTACATGAAATTCACCGCGTACAACTACAATACTTTCATGGAATTTGACCAATGCCTGCCTTAAGTTTTTTACAATACTTCGCTGATGAACCAACTGAGCATTACATTCAAGAATCTCCAATTCTCACTCAACAATTGTCTAGATCTTTCAAGACAAACAAGAATGGCAATACAATATGAGAAATCAGTATGCAACATGTAGACATGAGCACACTTGTTTTCTCCAAAGGACGCAATGATTGGACAAATACACCAAATGTCCACATTGTGATTAAAACTCCCCTGGCATGCCCTGCTCACATATGGAGATTCAAACAAGGTACATAAAAAACTGAAAAAGAAGCCAACTTGTGAACAAACAATACTGGAGAAACAACTGCAGGCGCGGAGACTTTAAAGAACGACTTTGCGAAACAAAAGTTAGAACTATTAGGTTAGGATATGTAGATGTTGTGGTAGCATAGTGTGTACTGTGTGTTTGCCTTCATTTGGTGCATTTGGACGAAGAGGTACTCTCGTTTTTTTTTTTTTTTGAAGATATGTGCTTGAATGATGCTCACCGATGGTATAGAGTGGCTATCCTAGCTTTGCTTTGTGCAAGTATATAGTTGTTTTTGTGCGTGCCAATTTCTGATATTCGAAGAGATTGGATAGCTCTTTTAATCTGATTTGATACTGTTTTGCTCTTCACTTGTTATTGCTTTTTGTGCTTTACATGGATACCTCAATCATCCTTCTATTATTTCTTCCCTGTTACTATATTTTTCTTTTCCGATAAAAAGAAAAAAGGATGGCCCCCCCAAATACACCTTGGTGTTCTTCTCCATGGGCAAGTGGGATCAAATGTGAGGGACCAAGTGAACTCAGGATATAATATACGACCTCTCAAACAGCCTACGAGTTCAGATCTGTTAGTAGCTTGATGTACGATGTGGAGATTAGAGATCAGTTCGTGGAATACTCCTTGGTGTACCATTGTCATAAAAATATCATTCCCAGAACACCTGAGTGCATATATATTATTTTCTAATTGTGGATATATAGTTTCAGGAATTAAGATGAACTTTTCAGTACCTTTTCATTAAGTTCTTCAATAAATTAATATGATAAAGATGATGAGTAACAGCTGAACAAACTGACACTTTAGGAGCGCGAAATTTCTAGTTCAACAGAAGCAGAGATTCACCTCTCCACCCGAAGTGGAAAAAGAGGAGGAGAAAGATCCATTCTTAAACTTTGTTCTGTTCTATACTTCCAAGATTTCCCCCTCCCAAATTCCGATGACTTCTAAGCAAAGAAATCTTCAATGGCCAAAGGCCTATCTATAATTTGTTGCGGACAGAAAGGTTTTGCAGATGAAGAATAAGCAGAACCGTTCAATAGCCGAGTTGTAGGTCTACCACTTCCAAATAAGGAGCATATTAAGTAATCTGTGACTCAAAATGCGATAGAGCACAAGTATAACCTCGTGTGCTATTCTATCCTTTGTCGTGCATTCGGATCATTCTGACCATACCCCAACATTGTATTGTAAAAGCTCATTTTTTGACTTCCACGATTGTGGCTAATGAAAAATGGTGAGCGTGACAACATTGTCATTGCAGCTTACTAATCATTGGTCGCATTAAAGAGACAATCACCTTCGCAGACAATGATAATAAGAAAAAGATTTACTACTCAGCAGCCGCTCAAGCATGGTAGAACTATAATGTAAACAGTGCACTAGGAGTTTTAAGTACCATAACATTAAGAGTTTACTGAAATATCTGTCATCCTAAGATTCCAAATAATTCACAACACCAATCATTTGAGCTCAATTAACCCTGGCCCCTAATAGTACTTGTGTAAAATAGTGCATTCTACAAGCCTTTTAAGTGCACTTTGATCAGCCTTCGTTTCATAAGAAAAAAATAAATTGATCGAGCTCAACGTCAAGATTTGTAATGGCAATTCAGAAGAAGTCATGAAAATTCGGTATAATCAAACACAGAACTCATTGAATTATTCAATGTTGGAAATTTTCAGAAGCAGCAACAAGGGGAAAACAGCTATTCCACATTAACACTTCAACTGCTGAAGAATAATGAAATCATTGTGCAGTGTAGCCTTAGCATAATGTTTTAGCAGCTACAACTGGATCGTAACATTTTATATTCCAGTTAAATTTTCATCATATTTTTGCTCATGAGTTGTCCTCTTAAATATTGGGGTGGTCATCTTTAATCTTTTATTCCACATTCCTTCCTTGTGCTCTTTTCAACAAGCTTCACGAAGTTGGTCCATGATCCATGACTTCAACACTTTTTAAATGTAATAGGAAAAAGAAACAGATTGCGTAAAATCCAAAATGGCAAGAATTTTATAGGGTAAAGTGCAAGAAAAATCACTCAACTATACCCGTTTTTTACATATCGCACCGAAGTATTTTTTTATTGTTTTTCATCATCGAACTTTTAATTTTCTATTCAAAGACCACTCCGTCAACAATTTG
>JAOWAN010000049.1:10623966-10664541 GCA_028566635.1 Lobelia cardinalis
TTAATTAATGTTACTTTTAATTTCTTTATTTGATTGAAACTTCCCGGTTAATCACTTATTCACCGGGGTCAAAAATGAGGTGTCTACACAATGATAATATAATTGCCTATTTCATCGATCGGTCCGGGGCACTACGGTAATCTAATAATCTTAAGTTATCATAAAACAAAAGATGCAAAGATTCGTATGAAAAAGAAGTTTTTACTAACACTAGAGTATTTAGAATACCTTAGCGACGCAAACATAGCATTACCTTGAGTTTTTCTTGTTGGTCCCTTTTAACTGTGTACGAAGCCAAGTTTTCGAAGTAAGTGACTTGCAATCTTTCACACATCAATATCTTCAAAGTAAATCAACAGAGTCTCCCACATGATCATAGCATTTTTTGTTTAGGGATTCAATTAGTTAGTTTGCCTCATTTGAGTTGCTTCATGGTTTAGGAACGATGTGTTAAACATCTTTAGATTTTGAACCTGCTTCATTACCAAGTGGATATCTTCATAGTTACCTCATGGTATTTACCACAAAGGGTGTAATTTACCTCTAGGAGAGTGCATTTGGAAGTTTTTCAACAAGATAATGTCTATATGTGAAGAGCTCATATTTCCAAATACCGAAGCAAAGCTATTTTCTCTCCGAATCAGATTCACGTCGAAGACAATATTTGGATGCGGCTTAAGATCGAGCTTTCAAGCTGTGGATCTTAGAAGATGAAATTCTTGAAAACTACTTGCTCTAATACCACTTATTGTTTCCGTAAATGAGCTTGACAGTTTAAAGCGGGCAGGAAGAAATGATCTGTCTACAAAATTTTTGAACTCTTTTGATGATCATTAACAACTTAGTAAAGATGTTAGTAATCAATAAGGGCAAAAGAACTTCTCAACGAAAGCTCACACTGAACATAAATAATAGCGGATTAAGTTGAAACACTTGAGATATAAGGAATCCAAGAAGAACAAGGTCATCATTACACCATACAGAGGTAACCTTGAACTGCAACGGTTAAGAACACTGTAAAAATAACAACAGGAGTAAGTAAATTATACACGATTTTTCTGTCGTTCGTAGTATTAACACACTGCTATGTTCACTACCAGGTTGGTCGTTCCTAAATTTGCTAAGAATGAATATTAACATGGCCGAATTACAGAATACAACATATTCAATTAGTACAAATCCTACGACCTGTGTGTGATTTAAGTCTTGTACTCCCATAAGTAATGAGGAAGAATTTTAAGAAAGTTATGCTAGACTCTTTGGCTACAAAGCTGTTTCAGTAGAGATCTATGAAATCGTAAGTATTCAAGAATGAGGGTAGTAATTGATAACTGAAGCTCGATTATTCCTGAAGGCACTTGCACAAATTTTGAGATTGACACGTTATTCAGCCACTTTAACAACACTTATGTTCACAGCTCTGGACTACCACACTGCTACGATGACCTCTCAACCATGACTCCTATCATCTTGATGCACGTGACCTAGAACCCTCAAGCATTAGACTTTCAACGTCTCCTTCTCCAAAGTTAATGATCTAGTATTTATAGAAAGACCGGATGTATAGATTTTAACCGTTGGTGAATAGCCGGAGTACTATTTGCATTTAATGCAAAAATTCATTATAGTACAAATATTTATGATTGACTTTTTAAATAAGGGTTCGATAGGTGATAAGATGAATAACATCATCATACTAAATAACTCTAATTTCTTACTTGATAGCATTTATAGGCGCATGTAAAATTATAAGAATATACACACGGATAAAGTCTTACCGGGCGATGTATAATACTCTATATGACATGTTATAATTTAACGTTGGATAAGACAAAAATAATAATATTTTACATTCTCAAATTCCTTTTATGGAAAAAAACCTATTTAATATAAAAATATATTATAATTTGTCAAGATTGATTAATGTAATCCATACTTACTATGACACAAATTTGTATATATAAATCTATTAGTCATTGAAAGAAGTTCAAAAAGCCTTAAATCTTTTGTTTAATGTACAAATTTAAGATTTTTTTTTGTAAAAATATAGTTAAGCCTCTCATGGTATGGAATTAGCTTAAATAAAAGTTCACCGAATTAAGTAATTAGTTATTTATCAGATAAATAAATATTTGAAATAAATAACTGAAAAAGAGCAAGGAGAGAAGCGAAAAAAAAGAAAAATTCTACATCCCTTAAATGGTCATGACACTCCTACTTGATCAATGTGATAGCACAACTCCCGTCACCATCTCATTTCACGACTTTATCAATGCTAATTTTTGTTACCATCGATCTTAAGGTAGTAATATAATTCAAGTCACCATTGCGAAATTATTGCTTGAATAATTTATTTTATATGTCAATTGTCATCTAATCACTTATATTATTTGTTGCGATTAATGTGAGACTCAATTTCAAATTGAAATCACAACACTTATGATCGGATCAAGAGTCCGATATGGTGTAATATAGCACTCCTCATTATATGAGATAGAGTTAGATAAAAAAATATGAGATGTATATTAAAATATCTCTTTTGCCCTTAGATATGAAATATTGAATGTAATTTATAATATTTAAATGTGATGTGAAAGATTTGAATGTTAGGAAAAGATTAATGAAAGAGAAGAGAGAATGTAATGTGAAAGTTTTGAATTGATTTGTGTGAGTGTATAGATATAAGAGTAGTAGATAAAAAGTGTGTAATGTTGAAGTGTGATAGTGAATGATATGAGTTGAGATATTGTATTCATGATTAAACTTGATCATATTCACTAGGGGTTACAATTTGGGTTTATGGATTGGGTTGGGTACAAATTTAATTAAATCCAATAGGTTATTGGGTCTTATTGGATTTATCCAATTAAATCCAATAGTTTATTGGGTCTTATTGAGTTTATCCATTGAGTTAATTTTAATTTTATTCTGGGTTTGGTTAATTGGGGTGGGTTCATTTTTGCCACTCCTAGGTGCGGTTATAGTGTGAAAGACGTCAAGACGAGACTTATAAATTAAGAAGACGGATACGCTATCAAGACGAAGACATATTCATGAACTATTGGGTTTAATTTGATAAACCCAATAAGACCCAGTAAGTTATTGAGTCTTATTGGATTTATTCAATTAAATCTAATAGCTGATTGAGTCTTCTTGAATTAATCCCTTGAGTTAATTTTAATTTATTTTGGGTTGAATTAATTAGATTGAGTCTATTATTCTCACCCCTAATATTCACCATGTTATCATGTATTATGAAATCACACATGTGATTCGACCATTAGTGCATTCGACTCAATATCAAATTGAAATCACAACATTTAGTGCATTCAACGTGGGACAATTGTTTTTTATGTAAATGTAATATTTTTAAAAAGTATTTAATTAAATAATTATTTTTTAAATTATTTAATATTTTCAATTTTTTAAATAAATAATGTATCATTTAAAAATTATTTTATTTTAATTTCGTGCATTCAAAGGGACATTTTCTAGTAGTAAAAAAAAAAAAAAAAGTGGGGGGAGTAAAAACTCAAGAATCAAAATGAGCAAAGGGGCAGATTTTATAGCCAAGAAGTAACAGAATTTCCATTGACAAATAGCCCGGTCAACTAGACTCCCAGTGTACGACTGCCAGAAATTGAAGAAAGTCGGTCTGTAAGATGCAGAAAAATCCAGTACACAGTGCACCTTACAGAAATTATTTATCTCACAATTACATATACACATACGTATATATACCCCTCCTTTGATCTCACAATTTCTGGAATCCCTCAACCATTCCGATCTCGATCTCTACAGTGTTCATCAATGGGGTCCCAACCGCGAATTCCGAATTGAAATGCAGCCAAATTCAAATTCAGTTCCGTTTTCTCTCAGTCCATTCGCATTAAATGGAAATTTGAGCAGTAGAGAAGGGTTTGAGCTGTCTAGGGTTCTCTTCTTCGGCTCGTTTTTGCTATCCCAAGGACTAGGTAGTAGTTGTAGCAGCGAGGACGACGACGGCAGCAGCAGCGGTGCGGGGATGGATTTCTCGAAGGTAGGAGAGAAGATTCTGAGCTCAGTCCGCTCCGCCAGATCTCTTGGCCTCCTCCCTTCCACTCTCGATCGTCCTGAGGTCAGTTCTGTCTTCTTTTATTAAGTTACAATGCTGACACTTGACTTGTAAAATTAATTGCTCCAGTGCGTGTTAATGTAGCTTAAAAGTAATCTGGTTGAATTGGTAAAACGTTTAGTTAGTTAGTGAACTTGATGAAGTTGCTTTGTTAATCTTTTGAAAATTTTAGTTGTTGTGGATTTGGATGATTGGTAGACAGTGATTACTCGTTTCTCTAGTTTGAGTTGCATATGAAAGAAGGGACTTGTTGTTGTAAATTTTTTATGGATGCTGCCGATGGATATATGAATGGTAACTGGCTGTCATCTGTCAGCAACAGCGCATTCCTCATGAGCATTAATATAATCCCTCGAGACAAAAGTCCGCCATTTTCATAGGTTGTTTATAGTGGTAATGTGAAGCGTTGTCTTTGCCAGAGAAAATTACATTATAAATTGTAGTATGCAAGTGCAATGAAGCTTTCTGGAGAGTAGTTGAGCAAAGAAACGGCATTGTATTGTAGAATCACTTTTGATGTCTAGGTTCCTGCTTATGCATCGAAGTAAATAGTGGAATCCGTTTCTTTTTAAAAAGATTGTTTGAAACATGCATGTGGCAAAGAAAAATATGTTTTCTACTTATCTAGAGAGGGTTTATGATAGAGTTGTTAGAGAGATGGTTAGTTTAGTAAAGAAGGAGGTTAAACTTTAAAGTAAAATATATTAATATCTCCAGTGATGTATATCATCTGATGGACTTGGGTAGAGGCGTACACACATGATGCGACTGCTTATAAAATCTGCATTGCTGAGGTGGTTCGAATATTGCAATTAGAGTCTGATAAAACTTAATAATTTTTTGCAGGTTCCAGCACGAGCTGCAGCAGCAGCAGTTATTGCCCGCGCACTTGCTGGTATCCCGCCACATCAGAGACATAGTCTCTCATCAAGCTCTGAAGAACTTAGTACAATCTATGGAAGTAGGCCTCGGGGTCAAGTAGTGGAGGAGCTAGAAGAAGAATTCTATGAAGAGGTTTTTACTTCCAAGTCCTCATAATTTTTTGTTTGGAGTGGTGTTATGCACATGCCCTGCTGTATACCGACACAGGATCATAAGTGAATGCCTCCTTTGGAGTGCTTTGTTTGTTGCAACGTAGCCCTGATCTTCTCTTCCACTTTAAACAGTTACTTCTGTATTTAAAAAAAAAATATTAACGAAGATTAACC
This sequence comes from Lobelia cardinalis, assembly GCA_028566635.1. Taxonomy (NCBI): domain Eukaryota; kingdom Viridiplantae; phylum Streptophyta; class Magnoliopsida; order Asterales; family Campanulaceae; genus Lobelia; species Lobelia cardinalis. Next base: position 10,629,289 of record JAOWAN010000049.1, read on the forward strand.
GGCTACTTTTAGTTGCATTAGTAACCTGTATACTGAAAGTCATCTTTCTTGTGAAATTAGCACCCCAGAATAATCACTGCACGGTAAAATTTCCAAAGTCCCTGTCGGCCTTTTCCCCCTTTTCATTTTTCCCTTTTCTGTTTTCAAAATTAATGTTTTATTTTGTTTATCAATCACAGAAATATGGTGGCCTTAGGCCTTGTGGAACTGTAAATTTTTCTGTGAGGTGAGGGATATTCTCGTGTATTTTTAAACAATCATTTAAGTGTAGGGTTTCAATACCTTATTTATCCTTTTTTTTTGTGAGTCTGGAGATTCTGATCTGTTATTTGTATGCTGAGGATGCCCACTGGGATTGTAAGTACTTTGTTCCTGGTTTTATTTTTTCTTCTTGTCTGGTTAGAGCAAGAGGATGTGATTTCTTCTAGGGAATTGTTTTACCCTGTCATTCGATTTTCAAGCTCTTGACTTACCATATCCTCATTACTTATCTATTTGGCTGTGGATTGTTCCGGGTGTCTTATATGTCTTGTACTATTATCTCCTAATGTGGTATTTGCTTATCACTTCATGTGCGGGTTTTGGTGATTACAGAGATGAGGAAGTAGGTTGGCCGTCTTGTTTATTTTTTTCTTTTTCTTTTAAATTTTAGTCATGTAAACTTGTATGCTCACTTGGGCTTTCATCGCATCACTTCAAGCAAATTGTTGAATTACTCCGTTCTTGTCTATTGCATCATACCTGTGTTCGTTGCCTCATCTTGTACCGATACTAATAGAATCGTTGCCTATCATTTCCAATTTGATTCTCAAGGTTTTCTTTTCTTTTGAAAATGATTCGGCTAGCCATGAAAATTAGTGAGAAATCAAATAAAATTCCTTTCTTGTTTTTTTTTAAACATTTGATACGACCTGGAAATCAGCACAATGTTCTGTGTCTTGTTAAGGCTTGATACAGGTAGGCACCGATTGGATGGTGATTCACGTAGTTATACATCTTCAATAATCCCTGTTTGTGTGAGCTTGGTTTGGATGTGAGGAAGGATACATGAAATGCATCGGTGGTCCTTCTCTCTAATAACTGTAGCTAAAGCTGTTAGATCAGTTGTACATAAGTTATATATATATGTATATGCTGAACAGTATCATTACATTAACTTGTGAATAAGTAACAGAACCAAACTCCTTTCTGTTATCTTACAATCTTATGTGTGCTCAATGAAGTTCTTCATTTAGCTCTTCATTGCACTAGACACGTCACGAGCTTGAAATATGCGAGTTCAACTGGTCTCAGTGCTACCTTTGCTGCAGCCGTGATCCCAATCCATTTGAAAGATTCCTGAACACGTTGAGCACAAGATGAACATATTGGCTAAACTGGGGGTTCTCAACATAGTTGTGAGACTGAGGATCAAAGCTTAGCAGGTTCTTGAGGAACTCATCATTAATTATTTCAAGGAAAGCGGCCAGATTTCTCATCCCCGAGTTGCCTCCTATTCAGGTCTCTGTCTCATTAAGGTGTATGGTGTCATTGACCAGAGGGGGTTGGGAGTGCTACGTGACACGATGGCTACAAACAGTCAGATTTGGCCCAAATATGAAGAGAGAGAAAACTGCTGTGTAATTTCGTATTATTTGAAAAGGAAATATTACAACCCTATTTCTACCACATTTACATGTTACTCTAACATGACTCTTTGGGTCACCTAGAGGAAGTTGAGGATATTTAGAGATTCATGTACCTCCCATTTTTGAGGAATAGAGTAGTGTTTATCCTCTCTGCTGGCATCAACCATAGGGTCTCAGTGAGAAATAATTATCACAGATGGATTCATTGTCTGTTAGATTGTTGTTCTGGTTTTCTGTTGTAAGTTGTTGGACTTCTTGTCATTATCTGGATACTCTCTTGAGCCCCCCAAAACTTATATTTCTATCCGAAAAGATAAAATTTAAAATTTCGAAGACAGTTCAAATAGATACAAGAGTTCAATCTACGTTTCCGTATTAGGCTAAGGAGGCCAATGTATCATATATACAAGTGAGAAAGTGATGTTTCTAGAATTAGAATTCAGTGGGTGTTCAACAAGGGTAAGTACACAACAAATATTATTGTTGGTTTCATCATGAGGAGATCTCAAAAGCTATGTCGAGGATACCTTGTTTTTTCCTTGAGTACAATTTTATGAGTATGAGAAATTCAAGGACTTTCAGAAATCATATCTGTACAGGATCTACCATGGATGTTATGGGAGCATATTTGTGACAGATTGTAGGGATTCAGTTGTGCTTCTTCACTGATGGATTCATTTTGTTCTTGAGCTGGTTCTTTTGTTATGTTATGCCCACTTTTCTGTTGTTTGGTGTCTCCAGTAACGTTCAATTCCCTTATTTGCTAACAACATTTATTTTACCATCTAAGAACGGGCATCAAGGTTTTTCGATTGCAAAGTTATAGGGGGTTTCTCAGAAATTAAATTTGCTTTTCAGATCTGCAAATTCTCACGAGAGGAAAATAGAATAATTTGGGTTTGGCCAGCCCTTTTGGCTATCTGTCCCTTCCAATGAGCTTTTTTGGGAATTAATCATGCTTTGAACCTAGTAACTCCGGCAGGCTCATTGCCTTTTTGTTCAGTCTCTTTGTTTTTGTGTGTTTTTTTTTTTTAAAATTTTAAACTGTTGCTCTTCTCAGTTTACTAGCACTTAGATTTCTCTAAATTCTTCAATGTGATTAGAGGCTCTGATTTGCATAAAAAATAGGTTTTTTACTATTACTTGTTCACTTTAAATTGAGGTGTTCTTATGCTAATCGTGTCTCCATTGTGCATTAAGAAGTGCAGTGTATATTTAATTTTCTTGCTTGTCTAGATTATGTGTTGCATAGCTGAAAGGTGCCGGAATTCACTGTAGGAATTTGATCCTGTTAGACATGTCCTGGAGCATCTTCCTTCAGAAGAAAATGAACTTACATATCTTGAGGAGAAGGTAGTCTTCTGATGCATTCTTCTTTCTTCATCCTACATTCTACAATAATAGTCAAAGTTTTAGTCTTGTTCGGTCCGGTTTTTATTCTGTTTCGTTTGTAGTTAGTGTTCTACGATGTTATAATGTCCTTGAAGAATTGTCCCCCTGTGCGCAAAAGATTCTCCTTTTTCTGGAATGAAACTATTTTTGATATATTTGGGGCGTGAATACGCTGAAGCCTTTATGAGCTGGCCTTGTTCTTGTTGTGCTTTTCATCTCTATTAAAATATTCACTAATGAATCTGCATGATTGTCTCTTAGGCTGCTCTGAGATTAGCGCAGCTGGATAAAATAGCAGAACGCTTATCTCGCCATGTGATGGCGCATCACGAAGAAATGGGTAAGTATTATTCTAGGCTTCTTTTAAAATTTTACATAATTTTGATGCATAATTGATATTGTTTCCAAGTATGAATCGTATCTCTTTCCTAGAGTTGAATGCTAGATTCTAATGCTTCTATTGTATGTTATCATCTTAACGGAAAGTACAACTTTATTAACCCTTCCCCTTTCATAATTATTATTCATGATTATAAGGCCAGCTTTATGGTCGCAAAGAAAAAACGTGCTGAGATTATACACCCCCCCCATGGTAGTATTCTAACATGCATCACAACTTTACAGGAGCAGAACACCCTCTTTCTATAGAATGCAGTAAATAAACAAAAAGTTGTAATCTATCATATATGCTGTCAAAAGCGCCAATAATATTTTTTCTTCAAAAGTCTCTTGAAATAGTCTACTCTCTCGCTATCTCCATCCACAACTCGATCTGCCAAAGGCTTACTTTCAAACTGGAACTGGAAATCAACATATAATCTATGTATTGTCAACTCATAGTTACCGGGAACCAATTAAAATAGGAACTATAGGAACCAATTTTAATGGTTGGATTATGCAGAGATTAATGGTTGAGATTATATTCATATTTAAAAAACTGATGGCAGATTTGTAATTAAATAGAAAAGCTGGGCAATTCTGTCAATTGAAAATTGGGTTAGGTGTGAATACAAATATTTAACTTTAAACACAAATATCTCATTGTTTATAAATCTAAAATAAAATCTAAAAATATGTTACTTGCTCGTAATTAAATTTTCTTTAAAACGAGATCCATCATGAATATGTTCTAAAAAAAAAATCGTTCATAATGGATTCACAACATAGTATTAAATTCGTTAAATTTGCGTCTTGAGTGACACAATAGCAAATTTATTATTGTATCATGAGTAATTTCTAATCTGATTAGGTTTTTGATCATAAAGCTGATATTTACATCAAAGACAACAATTAGAAACAATACAGGAACAAACTTGCTAATAAATTGCGAGTAAATCACAAGTCACTGTGTTGAAACACGGCAGGTAATTTAGGGTGTTGAAAAAACGTGACAAAATATGAACGATTTTTTTTCCCAGAACATATTCATGATGGATCTTGTTTTAAAGAAAATTTAATTACGAGCAAGTACGTATTTTTAGATTTTATGTTGGAGTTATAAATCATGAGATATTTGCATTTAAAGTTTAAGGTGGAAAATAAATAATTGTGTTCACACCTAACACAATGACATTATTACCCTCGTTGTTCAATAAATTGCATTCACACTTAATTCATTCTTAGCGGTTTATTTTTTCTAATCCAATGATTAAGATTGGTTTCTACAGTTCCTATTTTATTTAGGTTTTCATTTGAGCGGCTACCTATTAGTACATATATATACATCTATGTATATATATATATATATACATGTTTCTCAATACACTTCTATTTTCTGGTTCCATGGTTTTAGGAAATTGGGTCGCGTTCCCAAGGGACCCGGGACGCAAATGACTCCGATTTCGGGATGTGGGAACGCGGGACGAGGGTAGATGGGAGTTCCCGGTAACTATGTCAACTTATCAAGTCTGTTTAGATTGGTCAGAATGAACACAAAGTTATAACCACCGTAAACAAGGGCTACTGTTTATATCTCTCCATGAGTCCCTTCAAGCATTCCATAGCTAACATGCATTGGTCTTATGTTCAAAAATCGATAAGTAACTCAACTCTTGAACCACACAAGCGCCAAATAATTAAATAATGCATCGAGATCACAAAAGTAGAGTGAATAATTCCATTCACAAAAATGTAACTTAAAGGATAACTATTGTACTTGTAACTAACTGAAACAGAAACATTTTATTGGAAAATAGTTATGAAAAAATCACTGCATTGCAGCTCTTGATAAAAGAGTTGTAAAAAAATGACTATTGACCACACGAACTAAATCTTATCGAAAACAAATTCAAGATGAAATCAAGATCAACCGGTAACATTGAAGAACACTTTAACATGATTATGAAGGTCACCACTCTGCTTTGAACTTCTTCTTTTCTTATTTTTACAATTCCTTTTAAATTCGTATCTTTTGACTCAACTCTGATTCGCCTTGTCCTCCAATCAACCACCAGTACAACAACAACAACAACAAAGTCTCTATCCCAATCACTTGGGGTCTGCCGCATGAATTCTTTTCCTCCATTCCACGCGATAATACCAAGTCACCATGCAGACCGGTCATGCTTCTCTATGTCCATGTTAACTTTCGCCTACCTCTACCCTAGCTTGATTAATACTAATATCATCAGACTACCTAACAGCAGAACTAAGGGGCCTACGCTCTACATGACCAAATGATCTTAGGCGGTTCTCTCTCATTTTCTCTACTATAGGAGCGACTTTTACACTTTCTTGTATTTGTTCATTACGTATCTTATCTTTTCTAGTTGTATCATACATCCATCTAAGCATTCACATTTCTGCTATGCTCATCTTGTTAGCATGTTCTTTCTTAATAGTCCAACACTCGGTTCCATACAAAAGCGCACGAGCCTAGCTGCTGCCTTATAAAATTTTTGCCTTATAAAATTTTTCTTTAGCTTTATTGGTATACGCTCATCATAACACTCCATATGCACTCTTCCATTTTGTCCAATCCGATTTTATTTTATGATTGACATCATCTCCAACCTCTTCATCTTGATTAATGATTGATAAGCATTCACATTTCTGCTATGCTCATCTTGTTAGCATGTTCTTTCTTAATAGTCCAACACTCAGTTCCATACAAAAGCACACGAGCCTAGCTGCTGCCTTATAAAATTTTTGCCTTATAAAATTTTTCTTTAGCTTTATTGGTATACGCTCATCACATAACACTCCATATGCACTCTTCCATTTTGTCCAATCCGATTTTATTTTATGATTGACTTCATCTCTAACCTCTTCATCTTGATTAATGATTGATCCTAGGTAGCGAAATATTTGCTTTTGAGGTGTTTCTTTTCCATCTAACTTAACTTTCATTTCATTAATACTCCTCTTACCATTAAAGTTGCAAGCTATATGTTCTGTTTTGCTCCTACTTATTTTAGATCCTTTGACTTCTAAAGCTTCTCTCCATTTTTCTAACTTATCATTAACCCTATTCTTTGTTTCATCGATAAGGACAATGTCATCGAGAAATTGCATGCACCTAGATATATCATCTTGTAGATATCTAGTTAGTCCATCCTTTACTACGGCAAAAATGTACGGGCTTAAGGCCAATCCTTGGTGTAGTTCTATAGTGATTGGAAACTCGTATGTCTCTTCTATCGTGGTTCTAATTAACGTCAATGCCCCATCAAACATATCTTTAATAATCTCAATATATCTTGCTTTAACTTCTTTCTCTTCTAGGATTGACTAAATTAATGCTCTAGGGACTCTATTGTATGCCTTCTCTAAGTCAATAAAGACCATGCATAAATCCTTTTTTCCTTCCCTATAGCGTTCCATCAATCTCCTTAATAGGTGGATAGCCTCCATTGTTGATCTACCCCACATAAAATCAAATTGATTCTCCAATAACGTCGTCTCCCTCATTAGTCTACTTTTAACTATTCTCTCCCAAAAGCTTCATTGTGTGACTCATTAGTTTAATACCTTAATAATTCGTGCAACTTTGAAAGTCACCTTTATGTTTGTATTTTGGTACTATAATACACCTTCTCTAGTCATTTGACATTTTTTTTGTCATCATGATTTTATTAAAAATCTTAACTAGCCAAGACACCCGTACGTCACCTTTAATTTAATACCTTAACAATTCGTGCAACTTTGAAAGTCTCCTTTATGTTTGTATTTTGGTACTATAATGCACCTTCTCCGGTCATTTGACATTTTATTGTCATCATGATCTTCTTAAAAATCTTAACTAGCCAAGACGCTCCTACGTCACCTAGGCATTTCCATACCTCAATAGGTATTCCATCATGTCCTAAGCGTTCCTGATTTTCATCTTCCTTAAGGCAAGCTTCACCTTGTATTTATTGATTCTACGAAAAAAAATATTATCTCTAATTTTCCTTTAGGTGCAACTATCGTTGAGCGCTACATATCCTATATGTTGCTCATTTAGTAGTTTCTCAAAATATATTCTCGATCCATCTTTTATTTTTTCATCCTTGACTAAAACACGCAAGTCTTCATCCTTAATGCATTTTACCTTGTTGAAATCTTTGGTTTTCCTAACTCTTGATTCTGCAAGTTTGTATATAGCTTTTCCCCCTTTTGTATATAATTTATTAAAAAGTCATCAAATGCCTTACCCTTAGCCTCTCTTTACTTCTTTATAAGCTACTTTGTATCATTCTTAATCATTTTGATTTTTAGAATTTTGCGAAGTTTATAAGCTTCTCTTTTTAGTTGGACTACTTTTTGTACTTTTTGGACTTCCTCGTTCTATCACCATGTTTCTTTATCTATATGCCTCTTGCCTTTGGACTTCCCTTATACCTCTTTTGATACCTTTTTAATGCACTCTCCCATGTTATTCCTTATCTCGTAGGTATCATCCGCTATATTACATGTTGCAACTTTTTATCATTTTCTTTCTAAATAAACCTAGTTTCTCGCCTTTTATATCCCACCACTTAGTTCTTGGGTTTTTATGTCTTTCCTACGTTCTCTTTAAGTCTCAAGGGTGATAGCAAGCACCATAATTCTATGCTGTGAAGTTAGACTCTCTCCCGGGATTACCTTACAGTCTTTACAAGTTAACTTATAAGCTTTTCTACTTAAAAAAATCTATTTGACTCTTGTTTAATCCACTTTTAAAAGTTACTAAATGTTCTTCCTACTTCTTAAAACAGTGTTCGCTATCGCTATGCATAAGCAATAGCAAAGTCTAATAAAGCTACTCCTCCATTATTTCTATAACCAAAACCATATCATTCGTGCACCTTCTCATACCCTACACGGTCTTCTCCCACACAACCTTTAAAATCTCCCCCAATATAGAGTTTTTCGCGTCCAGGTCTCCTTTGAACCAATTCATCCATGTCCTCCCAAAATTGATCTTTAATATGTTGGTCTAGTCCCAATTGCGACGCATAGGCACAAACTACACTAATTATTTCTTCTCCTAATACCATGTTTATAAGTACGATTGTATCTCCGTTCCTAGTAACTGTTATGATGTTTTCTTTTAAATCCTTATTTACCACTATGCCAGCCCCAATTAACTTTCTATCTTTTTTCCGGTATAATATCTAAACCTTGGTTTTCTAGTTCTCTAGCTTTCTCCCCTACCCATTTTGTTTCTTGTAGGCTCGTTATATTAATATTTCTTCTAATCATAGTATCAACTAACTCCATCCTTTACACTTCATTTTTCCTATGTTCTTTATCAAATTCAATATCAGTATTGCCTCTCTTTAGAACGCCATTTCCCGTTAATTCTTTCGCTGCAATTATGTTCCTGAAAAACATTACTGGCTTATGTGTGTGTGTGAGGGAGAGAGGGAGGGTGGGTCGTTCGTATACTCATAATGCAAAATCTGGTTTGATGGCTCAACACGTAGGAACTGCATGGGTGCAGTCTTAATTAGATGTAATCTGTTTTGATGTATACATGATCTTACTGATTGTGTGGAAGGTAGTAGAAGGAAGATGGGGAAGATAAGCCTTTTCACCTTGTATGGCATCCATATTTCCTGCATCTCGATGCTGTTGCACTCACTTATATAATAGAGTAGAGAGTTTTAATCGTCTCTTTTAGATGATTTAAGTATCCCAAGTACTTTTTGAAATCATCAAGCTTGATTATGCTGGATACAAGCGGTGTCCTTCCAGTTCAAGTTCACAAGTTGGTTACGATTTCTATCCTGTTTTTGGATTTTGGAATGTAGGTTATCCTTTGCATCATCATAGATGTGATAGAGGTGCTAATACTTTCTTTTGAGCAGTGAAGGGGATGCAGTTGGTAAGTGAACTAGAGAAAGACTTGAAGGTTGCAAATGTCATTTGCATGGTAAGTAGTTGGTGGTGTTGTGGCTCTCCGTTTTCTTTTCTCTGTCAGGTTTGATTATGCTATGTACGTAATATTCTTAGGATTACAATAGCAGCAATAATCGAGTAGATCGAGATATCCCAGCATGGTTTCGTGACACATGTTCATTTAAAACTGCAGAATGGGCGAAGATACCTAACTTCATCTAGGAATGAGATATCCAGGGATCTTATTGTTCCCACAAATTCTAGAAGGAAACAAGCTCTTCTGGTACTTCCTATGCCTTGAATCACTTATTGCTTTTGTTTGATCTTAAGGCAACATATTTCTAGCATTAGACATCCATGACTTATCTGCAACTAACGTACATTTTTTTGATAGATTAACAAGTACAACTAAGTTTTCAATAAGATGTTAATTTACACGGTAAACAAAATCTGTCAAGAAAACTTTCTAATTTGCTGACTGAAAATTCCTATTTATGAGTCTGTTCGTTTCTAGTTCTGCCTTATCCAATTCTCATTCAATCAATCTAGATTATATCCCTTCAGCTGTGCTTTACTGGCTTACTTTTTCCGTGGGGCCTGTAGCTCTTAGGGAGATCTTAGTAAAGATGATGAAATGTTGTTCTTTTTCTAATATTCCTTTTGCACTTAAATAAATGTTTTAATCTTTCTATAGTTCCTATCTATCATGCCTGCCGTTTCTTGCTTGAGATATTTTCAATCCTTGGAAGTGTCTTAGGAAATAATTTATCCATTCTATAATGGATGTCCATTTTTGGAAAATGTTTGTCCTGAATTGAGTGTCCATGTATTGAAGTTAAATATTAACTTTTGAAAACTTCATGTTTCACTGTCCACTTGCAATGCTACACTAATGTTACTTATGCCTGACTTCCTTAATTTCTTTGAAAATTCAAAATGGACGCTCATTTTCGTACACATGATTAGCTTTTTGTTTTTCATGTGGTAAACCATTTAGTTGGCAAAAATGCAAAATAGTACCGTCAGTAATCAGTATACCGCGAACCCTACAACGAGTCCTAGACTTCAACTTTCTCACACAAGTCCACAACTACGTTTTCGGGTTGAAGAAGGTCTCATTGTTTATGAGGAATCAACTTCCTGAAGGTTTTCTTCATGTGCCCTCAATCAATTGTGCCTTATTCTTGATCAATTGGGGTCGTCTTTTGCCTCTCACATGACCAAAATAGAGGGGCACATACATCATTATTCCCCCTCCAAACAAAATGGTAAGAACACTTTTCACAAGAAATGGTGGAAAAAACTAGATATACAGCCACAAACACTCTTTTGGTCACCATCAAACCACCAAACTTCAGGAGTAGTTGACACCACCTTCAAGCCGCCAAAATCCATGGCCAGCATCACCAAACAGTGATTTTGCGGAGGCCTAGTATGTCAAGGAATTTAATTCCATACATATAATAAAAAAGATCATACTGCTCAAGGATTAATTGCTTCAAACCTAACAGAGCACAATCCATTCAAATCTAAACCTAATCCTTTAATTCAGTTATCATCCTAATTCTCACCTCATGTTGTTTACCCAACTCACCATATTCAGTCACTTTTGCTATAACTGCCATATTTGCCGTCTCCCTCACTACCACTTTAAAACAGGTTGCTGCCCAGAAGATGCTGTTTCACACTCCTCACTGCTGATAGGACCCCCTTCATCATCACATACACTACTTAACCAACAACTACTAATATTGTCAAGCTAGCTAAGTTTTTTTATATTTCTGTTTTGGAAATTAAACCATTGGATTGAATAGCATTTTGGAATTGGGAATTGGAAGAAAATGAAATTTATTGATAGCAGCATCTATTGAACCGGAAAAATTGCTTTTCGTCAGTCCATTGATTATAGAGAGCTCTTCAATCGAGAAAGTAGGGCTTTGTGTTTTTGGTTGAGAATTGGGAAATGAGTGAGAAGATTTTTTTTGGTGGAGATTTCCCGTGGTTGGGAAAGATGGAAGCGCTCCTCAAGTTGGATTGTGTAAGATGCATGATGACCATTGTTAAGAAATTAACAATCTGTTAGCAAAGGACCCTCTATAGCTGGAAAATGAAGTTCTGGACTTTAGCTTGTATAAGATGGAGTCCACAATCCTTTGTGGTATTTGGGGTAAACTTATGGTTTCTATTTTGCTAATTTCCCTGTCTGGTTTAGGTTTAAATAAACCTAGTTCTTTCTCTCACTGTCAGAAGTGTTCAAGTGTAAAACAACCAATGCTGCTTATAAGGAGTTGAACTTACACATCTGGAACCAATTACATATACTTCCTTTTAGCTATTTTAATGTTGAGGGTACCAAGGAGCTCTAGCTCCACCAGTACCAATTCACTTCTCCTCACGGAAAGGTTAGGTGCTCAAGTCCCATTAGAAGCATTACACAGTTACACTTGCTTTAAGCTTTAAGCCCTCTTTGTTGTTCTTGTAAGCTTTTATAAATAAATAATAAGGGCTGGGGTTTGGTCCATGTCCCCTCCAACCTTAAAAAAGATGTAGCGTGTAACATGATGTGAGATTGGACATGTTTTTGCACTGGTTTCTGGTTCTTTCTGTGTTTGCTCCTGCAGAAATGGAAACTTGGTTTTTGATATCACTAAATGATATGTAATTGAATCTTGCATAACTTAATACAATTTGCAGGACATGCTGCCAATTTTAACAGAGCTTCGTCACGCGTCAGAGATGCAAGTGGCACTTGAAATCCATGTTGATAAAGGAAATTTTGTCAAGGTGCGCGTCATCTCTATCACTAGTTATGTTTAATATCATATCTTAATCCAATTATTTTGCTTGTCTGCCATTGTGTACAATTGGCTTTTGCATACTTCTGCATCATAATAAACTGGTATTCTGTACAGGCTTTCCAAGTCCTATCTGAATATCTGCAACTTCTGGATAGTTTATCAGAGCTTTCAGTTGTGCAAGAGATGAGCCATGGTGTGGAGGTAAACAAAACAATCCGTATCATGCTCAATGTATTTGGAGTAATCAGTAGCATACTCATCGTACATGGATTAAGACACTTGTAAAATTTCGGGTTAAATTTTGGCCGTGCACGATGAAACTGTTCTTAACTGGCCTCGTTGTTGTCTGTTCACAAAAGGCCTTAGTTAAGATTACATCGGCAGAAGTAGTTGCAGATCATACCAACTGAAGGCTTTCTGTTTAAGGCAAACTTTTTAGGTCAAACTTGCTTGGCGATACGACTATGATCAGTATAGTAAATGTTACTGATATCTGGCATAAGAGATCATACTTTTTCCACCTCCTATCGGTGTTTTGAATGCTCAGTGCCTCAGTCTAGGTCCTCTAAAACACATCTCTTGATTTCATACCAGGCTTTCACTATGGTGGTAACAGAATTCCAACTTGCTTGCATTGTTTTTCACCTCGTTTGGAATATGTAAAATGATCTGTCATTGAAGTTGCCTCTTTTACTTGTTTGCAGGTCTGGCTAGGAAAAACTCTTCAAAAGCTGGATTCTCTTTTATTAGGAGTGTGCCAAGATTTTGCAGGGACGAGCTATATAACTGTTAGTGCATCAGTTCTTGGTTTTTAATGGTTATTCTTTTAGAGAAGTACAATGAGTAATAACGTATGCTTTCCACTACTTTGAGTCCGATGCAGTTAATTTCTGGTTGTATCTTTAGATGAGTTTATGTAGCATTATGATGGGTGACTGTAATGCTAGACTAACATAGGCGTACGTTGATTTTTGGAGCTTGTGTGTACCATAGTTTCCATAAGATGCAGCTTATAAGTACCTTCAACCTTCACATGCCCAAGCAACACCTTTACTTGGCAATTGTTTTTCTTTGCCAAAATTTTAGTGATGGTAAAGTCACTGCATTATATAACTCGTAATCAAAGACGAGATGCTAAAAGCGAAATGTATACTCTCCAGTTGAAATTAATGTAGACGTATCCCTTACCTGTATGGCTTTAGGTGATAAGTAAGCATGCTACGAAGCAGGTGTAGCTCCACGAGAACGCTAAGCTGGATGTGTGGTATATCTTGAAAGATCCCTCTGGTTAATACACTAGTGAGGAAGTTCCTTGAGGCCAGACAAGGACATTATAAAATTCCAATATGTACTAAGGGCAGGGAAAAGGAAATGAGTGAATGTTATTTGTAAAATGATCTTGCATTGGTGTGATAGAACAGCAGAAAAGGATTCATAATACCATTCAGGTAATAAGGAGAAAGGCCTATCTGGGTTGAGTAGAGTATCAAGTACCAACATGCAGTGGGGAATCCAGGTTTTAAGTTCAAGGTGCGGGAGATTTGATCTAATCCAAAAACAAGATACAATGTTAGATAAATTAAAATTGTGTCATTTGCACTAATAAACATACTCCTATAAGATTATACTATCTTTAGGCGCAATGCCATTTCTTGAAAAAACTTCATAACTTCATCTAGGTTCTAGTAATATGAAGAAAGGCTTTTATTAGAGAAGACAAACATACAAAGTGGAGGAGTAGTCCATTAAGAAATAAGTGAAAAATCAAAAAATTGAAAAAATAAAATGAATGATTAAGAAGCTTGCAGCTCAAACCACCAGCAGTATCAGCCTGCCAGTGCCGAGTGCCTACATGCACCATAAAATACAATCAGATGAAATGTATCCATCATCAAACCCATAACAGAGTTAGATAAATTAAGAACCAACATTGGTCCTTAATTATCCTGGAGTTTGGTTCTGTCCAAATGTTCCATAATTATATCAAGGTAATCCTATCCTCATCTTTATCAAAGCTATGAGAGAATTGATGAAGCATATCTGTAATTGAAATTAGGGGTGGGGTGGTGTGAGATTCAGGATTCTTCTGCATGTGATTTCGTTTTTGGGAATTGTTCCTCCTTAATACTGTTTCTCACATTCCAGTATTTTCTTTATAAAAAATGAATGCGCACTGAGACTTGTTGTGATGTTCACAGGTGATTGATGCTTATGCATTGATCGGGGATGTTTCTGGTCTTGCCGAAAAGATACAGAGCTTCTTTATGCAGGAGGTTCTTGCTGAGACCCACTTTGTGTTGAAGAACATTGTAGAAGAGGTACTTTCATGCAACTAATATCATAGAGTTGAAACAGTTACTGAAGCATGTAGATAGCATAGCAGAAAGCAGTGTAACATATTTTCGTTATGTTACCTTGTGAAGTTGGGGAGATATATAGAGTAGTTGCTAACTTCGTCAGTTATGTTAAGTTTAATGAATATAGCTTACATGCTAACTTCTTCAGCAAATCTTTAATGAAAGTAATCTATGAATAGAATGTCGACATACAAAAGTATACAGACATATAAATGGGCACATGAAATTAACGATATTAGTATGGATACAACGGATTTTTACGCACATTTACATAAACTATGGACAACACATGCCATAAAGCAATTTATCTTTTCATGAATGTTCAGTTGCTTAATGCTGTTTGGAATTTAATTTGTTGGAAAATATACAAAAGTGGGGTGTTTAGGGTGGTGGGGGCATTTTAAATCTTTGGGTTATCTTTCTTTTCAATTTTTTTTCACATTATCTAGTTTGCTCCCCAAAACTGTGCCTGGGGTAGCTTGGATACTTTCTCCATGAACATTATTGACTTTGAGATGTTTTAAAATTAATCTTGCTTTTATTTTTCTGGTCCCTTAGAGTTTAACAGCATTTGTTTCAAACTTCGTTTTTAAACAAACACGTAGATGACATATTGAGTTTGCAGGATCTCGGAACTCCGGATATGCAAAATACTAGGTATAATTCTTATTATTGATATCTCTTGTTCTCCTCTTTTAGAGCTGCTGAAGTTTAGTTGATTACTTAATAACTTTTTCAGTTCCAGACTTACGTACAGTGATCTCTGCATACGGATACCTGAATCTAAGTTCAGACAGTGTCTGTTGGCGACACTTGCTGTACTTTTTAAGTTGATGTGTTCGTATTATTCAATCATGAGTTTCCAACCGGAGAATCAGGTATTATTTTCTAAATTACCATCATTTCAATGACTTCGTTAACTCAGATTCTCTTACTCATCTTACATTCATTGCATTTTTTGAATTTCAATGTGATTTGAAGCAGTTTCATTTGTCTGTTGTATGTTTGGGTTACATTTCTTTTTTCTACTCGTTATATGTGCTTTTGTAGTACAGTTTCCCCTCCTGTAACGTTTCCTTTCTTAGATCATCAAAACAATTATTTTCTTTGAAAATGCAAGTTTTTATACTTATTTGGTGGTTGATAGTAGCTCATCCACCATATAGTTGCTTGAAGGGGTAGTAATTTCTGATTTTGTTTTGATAAATTACATATCTTAGGTAATAAAATGTCAGGCATCACTGTGTTTTAGGAATGACTGACTACCACTGTATTTATTGGTGTTATAGTACAACCAACGCTGATTTGGGAGTTGCATGATACAACTATTTAATCCGTTTCTGCATATGTGGTGCACATGTACTATTTTCCAGTTATTGAAGTGTATGATTTACTGCTATTATTGGCATTACTATTCATCAGTTTCTTTGTAGTTAAAATTTAGCTCTCCATATTATTATTTTGGAGCCTGAATGAAGGTATTGAGTCTGTGTATTGGTCTTTGCAAGGTGATCTCTTCTTTATTATTTAGATGGTTTTCTAGAGTTTTTGTACTGCATATTCTGAAAAACTGATTAGTATCTCAAAACTTCTCTTGGAGTTATAGTGTGTATAGATTACATATGCTGCTTTGATATATGTATGCTCATGTTTCTGTCAATTGTTGTCTACTAAGAAGAAAGAGGGTGACATTGCTGGATTGTCTCCGGTTGTTCAGCATGTTGATTCTTCAAGCCCTGCCATTTCCAAAGCAGATGGTGGTTCATCACCCGAATCTGTGGGTCAAATACCCATTTCATCTTCAGCGGCGGAAATTACATCAAGTGCATCTATACCTGATGCCACTGGAACCAATGGCTCCATTTCTCTAGATTCTTCTGGCTCAGAGGCAAGGGATGGTGGGGGTGAAGCATCAAGCAGTGGATCGCCATGGTTTCAGCTGCAAAAAGATGCCACAACTTTTGTTTCACAAACCTTACAGAGAGGTCGCAAGAATCTATGGCAACTTACAACAAGCCGTGTATCCGTATTGCTTTCTTCTTCCGCTGTTTGTTCTTCTAGCATTCATCAGTTTTTGAGAAATTATGAAGATTTGAACATCTTCATCTTGGCTGGGGAAGCTTTTTGTGGGTTTGAAGCTGTTGAGTTCAGGCAAAAAGTGAAAACTATCTGCGAAAGCTACTTTATAGCTTTTCATCGGCAAAATATATCTGTAAGTTGGCTCATTGAGAAATTCAGTTCATGCTCCTTTTTCATTTATTTAACCTGTTCATAATCATTCTTATCTTAAGCATTGCTGTTACTAAATCTAAATGTAATATTTTGTTTGGTATTATTTGTGTCTATTGGTACTTGTTTTGATAGTATGATTGGCCGAGGCTAATGTGTCGGATGAGAGCCAGAATATTACTTGGTCCAAGATCAAGTGCCTATGTAATGACTGGCTATTTTTAATTCTTAAATTCAAGGTTGTTAAGCATTTGTGAATTAAAAAATTCAGTTCCTATATGGTGTATATAGTCCTAAGTTCCTAACGTATTTACTCTAACAACAGCTGGTAGTCCAGGCTTTAGGTATAGGTATAATCATCCTAATTTGATATCACTATATCGAAGAGAGTAAGAGAGTTTCTTTTTCCTGTTAACTTGGAGCCTTTTTTAGCTCTGTTTTTATAAAAAGCTAATTTTATAATTTTAAGCACCTAACTAATCGCTTGCTAGAGTAAATTTCTTTTTTTTTAATCCATTATTGTATTTTCTATGTGCTTCCATTATTCTTGGTATCCAGTTAAAATCCTGATTCCTGAACTGATAATATTTTTTCACCCATCAGTCTAGAGTTTGTATTAATCCTCCTTTTTCCAATTGACACTATCCACCATTTGACAACCTTCAACATCATCAGGCAATAGCTTTCTGCCGTAATATCTCCAACGTGACCACCCTACTGTAACTGGACAAAAGTTTGTGGGCTGTAGAGCACCGGTAATCGCAAACCATTGCCTTTTCTTTGTCTGACGTGTGACATTTGATTTACCTTGGGGCTACTATCGTAAGGTTGATGCCTAGACCAGCTTATTTATACTTGACTGAGCTCCATCCCTAATCCCGTAGTAAGAACAATCTCAGCAAACTCAGCAGCAAGGAAGATAGAACACGAAGTTTAAAGACATTTCCCGGGGCCTAAACTAGCTTTCCCGAACGAGATACGCCCTAAAGCGCTCATGGTATCATTATGAATATATAACCCAAAGGGATAATATGACTCACTGAAACGACGACGGGAGGGCTGTTCTAGATTGCCTTCGAGAGTGGGGCCAGGAGCCCAAGTCCCTGGGAGGAAAGAGAAGTTAGAGCGGCGGAGAGACCAAATTGGTGCCAGAGACCTTGCAAAAAGTGGCTCTGTAAATACTTATTAACTTAGATTGTCGCTAGGTTCGGACGGACTTCCCTTGAGGAACGTAGTCACTTGAGAAATTTTATGGTGGAAAAAGTACATAAAGGAAAAAAATAATTAACGAGATAGGCAAATAGGTCCTGTGAACAAGTGTCCTTGGGAAACTCTTTAAGGATCCTGTTTTGGAAAATTGTGCATTGGAATGCTCATAAATGGTTATTGAACGTGTAATTTCTAATACAGGATCCTTAATCGAGCATTTGTCAGCATTTGCCTTGCTAAAATTAATCATAGGCCAGGTAGCATGTGCCCTTGGATCCTTGCAACCAAATGGGTCTTGTAGCCTACGACCTTCGGTTTGATTTTTCATTCAAATGTGGTTCAGAACTATCCACTTATGTGCATGCAAAGTAGTTTAAGGAAGTCGACAGGTAGAGGCAAAGATGAACCATTCTTTGGCTTTGTGCTATATTTGGGTAATGCTGTGGTGTTTTTGGACAGAAAGAGACTCAAAATATTCAGGGATCAATTGTTGCGCTGGGCTCTCCTCCGGAGAAAGTGGTATTTCTTACTTCTTTGTGGACCAACTTCAAAAGCACCCATGGAGCTATTTCTGACATTCAGTTGGATTGCGAGCTCTTTTTCACTAAACGTGCTCATGTTTTTTCAGATTTTGTTTATTTCTTTTCACTGGATTTCCATCCATCCTTTTATACAATTTTAGGAATTCGCATAGCCTCTCTATTTCCCTTATTGCCAACTGATCTGGGTTGATTGCTATCCGTCTTCTGCGTCTGTGTTATGATCACGATTTTCGTGCATTTTTAATATCAGGTCATCACTAGATGTGTGAAAATGCGTAGTAAGAACCATAGTTTGTCAATTTTTTTTTAAAATTTATGTTTACACCTTTTTGGTTGGAGGAACTATGCTTCTTTGCGACTTACCTCCTCGGTAGAACTCAGTATACTTGATGCTTGGATTTCACTGTCATTTTTTTTTTCTGTTGAGATATTTCACGATGTGTTTTGTGTTCCTAGGTTTCCCTTTGCTTAGTATCTGGTGTTTGTTACATTACAGGATAAATTTATAGGATAGAGAAGACCATTTTTTATCTTCCAGATGTTAGAAATGTTATTGAGAAAAGAAACTTTGCTGTTCTTGGATTTAGCAGCAACTTTCCTACATGCTTTCATGTTTTTGCATATTATATTATGTTCTTTCAGATTCTCAGGCTCCCATATAGTGTTGAAGTCTAGCTTTGATCACCATGTTTTTCATTATTATTGTAACTGTAAAACAGATAAAGGATTGTATATCTTGCAGGCCCTTAAAATGGTAATGGAAAAAGAGAATTGGCAGACAATGCCACCGGACTCAATTCAGGTAGTGAGTTTTGCCGGCCTTGTTGGTGATGGAGCACCTCTGATTGTTCCGTCCAATACCTCCTCTAATGCTCGAGTGCTGCATTCCCATAAATCGGCAGAGTCAGCTGAAACGGGCTCAAGGAAGAGTGGGTTTTCCCATTGGGTTAAAAATGGGAATATATTTTCTCTGAAGCTTGGTGGTTCCAAGGAATCTTATGATTCTCTTTCACCCAAATCGCCACTTTCTGAAGAACCTCCTGGAAAAGTCAACGGGACCTCTCATATTAAGAATGCTGCAAGTGATAGTGAAGCAAATCATATTAATGGCAATCATGATCTTTCAGAAGACGAAAATGAGGATCTCCATGCAGACTTTATTGATGAAGACAGCCAACTGCCAAGCCGGATTTCGAAGCCCAATCATTCAAGAAATCGTTCTTCATCTTGGAGTGGACAAGAAATGAGAGCGCAAACTGGATCATCACTTTGTCTTCTAAGGTGAACTCTTTCTTCCGACTCAAGACTACCGAATGTGTTATTTGCACTAGGCTGAATGTGATATGATGCTATAGGCTGATGGATAAATATGCGAGGCTAATGCAGAAATTGGAGATAGTGAATGTTGAGTTCTTTAAGGTATGCCAGATGTCTGTAATGTCTTATCATGCTTTACGTTTTGTTCCTGTACCGTTTGTTATATCATCTTATAGGTGAGTTACTTAGATTAATTTATCTTTTGGTAACTGAAATTGTTGAAAATTTTTACAAGGTTATTGATGTTAAAAGTTTACTATCTTGGTACTAATGTTGACGTTCGTATTATACTAGTGATTTTCAGTAGGATTCGTTTGCTAAGTCCATTAGACCCACAGGGAAAATATCATTATTCCCATACACAATTGAAAGACCAAAATGCCCCCCACTTGTTATGGAATTTATTTTCTCTTAAAAGAATAAAACTAGATTCACTCCTCTCTTTTTCAGCCTTTTCTTTTCTTTTCCTTTTTTCATTTCCTTATATTATATACTTATTTCTTTATGTATACTATTTGGAAATCAATCTCTAAACCCTGGAATCACACAACAAGACATGCTGTCTCAACCCACTTTCTAACGGCCAAGAACTTTTTTGGGCAACTTCCAGCTTAAGGCAGCGCCAGCATCACGAATCCCTTCCTTGTACATCACCACCCTCCAAAGTGTGGTTCTCTATTTAATCATATTCTCCGATCTTGCACTTGCTGCTACTTCTCACCTCTTCCGTTCCAGTAGTGATTCACTCCTTCCTATCTCGAATCAGGAATTTTCAAGCTTCCTCTGTTGATTGATCGAGTCTGGGTGTGATGACTTTGATTTGGGACGGGTTTTTCAATAGTGGAAAGGGTGGTTGCTTTGGCAGTTGTGCTGTCTATTAATGAGTTGCACAAGGCGGTGCCTTTGCACCTAAATGGTTGTGTTATTGATCTGACGAAGAATAGTGAGTTTATGCAATATAGTAGGAGGGTTGGAGTAGTGATTGAGAGGGTGGGGAACTTGAAAATGTGATAAAATTTTGGAAATGGGCTTGAATTTGAATGTGAAATTTGGTAGTGGGTTTTTAATGAGGCGTAAATTATATGAATGGGGATAGAGTTTTGGTGGATTTTCAGGAGAAGTGTTGGAGGTGGGATTGCAGTGCAGACTTTGCAGTGGTGGTAGGGTTGGTTGTGGGATTCTTCTGTTTCTTGATAATGTACTTTTTTGGTCCTTGGTATTTGATATTTATTGATGAGTCTGATATGGGTGTGTTTTCACTTGATTGTGTTCGTCTTTCTTGTAAATTTTGGTTCGGAGTTCTTGTCTTCTTTTCTATTATTTTGTGAAATCTTTGATAGAGTTGGAAGTAGGAAATTGTTCAAACCCTTCTTCTCTTTAGACAATGGGGTGTTCATGGGTGGTAGGCTTTGGTGGTGGTGGTGAAGGGTAGGTATTAGTGAATAAAGGTCATTAAGGTTAGGTAAAAAGAAGAAAGAAATAGAAATAGAGGTATTATTGAGTAAAGGTCATTAAGGTTAGGTAAAAAGAAGAAAGAAATAGAAATAGATTAGAAAATATACGGTTAAAATTCCATGTGCTTCGCACATGTTGTAGCATTTAAAAATTCATTAACCAGTCATTTGAAAAAAAGCAACTTTTTAACGTAGAAATGCTAATGGCAAGCACTATTAAAGTACAAAATGTCAATATTAGTAACCAAGGCTGTAAACTTTGAGCATCAATAACTTACTGGAAATTTCGATAAGTTCGGTAACAAAAAGATTTTCTTTATCCATCTTACTTTTATTCATTTTGTCTAACAGTCCATTCTTACAGGGAATTTGCGAGTTGTTTGGGATCTTTTTTCATTTTGTCTTTGAAAGCTTTGGTCAACAGAACACCAATCCTAGTGGAAAAGGGTTGAATGATGCTCTTAGTTGTGAGTATTATTCGCCTCCTCTCTCTCTCTTTCTCTCACAGAGAAAGAGAGAATCAAAATACATTTTATTTGTTTGTTCGCTATTCTTCTTTTAATTCCCTACGCTATACTATTCTACATGTCTCAATGATTAATCTACTTTTAGGTAAGCTTGACTTAATTTTGAAATACTTTATTTTTGGTGATCAGATCGGCTTAAAACTTCCGTATCCAGAATAACACAAGATTGTGATCAGTGGATAAAATCTGCATCTGCATCTGCATCATTTTCTTCCTCTTCACCGACATCTTTGAATATGCCATTTACTCATATGGACGTCACGCCTACTAGTCCACCCAGTACGAGTTACAGTCAAGTGCCGAGCATATCTTTTGGTCTGAAGGTACTTTTAACACATTATGTTACATCTTCATACATTAATATTTTACTCTTTGATGATTACGTAATTTAAATAATACCAATATGACTGCCTCTATCTAGAATTTTTTTATATTTTGGGACCACATCCAAATTTTTCTATGCACTTATAGGATTGAAAATGATAACTTATCCATGAATATGTACCCGTTCAGTCTGTTAGATGATGTCAATGTTGGCTAATCCTTTCATCCTCAAACAATGCTTCCATCATGGACACTATTCATTTATGGTACCCTGAAATAGTACAAATAGCAAACCACAGTTGCATAAATGTGCATTGTTGAATATTGCCTCGTACAGTTTTAAATAATCGTAAAGTTGTTAAATTTCATACTGCTCATACAGTAAGAATGTGCTACCATTCAAAGAGGAGGAGAAAGAGACTTTATTTCAGTTAAAGTTCAAAGGAAATTTATAGGACAACTACTAGACCCGAGCTACTTTATGGAACAGAATGTTGTGAAACTAAGAAAGAAAATTTCAACAAATGATGTTGCGGAAACTATAATGATAAGATGAATATTGGGTAAAACTCGGAATGATAAATCTGAATTCAACATATTTGTGAGGCAGAAGTCTCCTCAGTAGGACATTGAATGCGAGACAATCACTGAAGATTGTATGGGAGGGATGGTAAAATAGGATCATTACACAATGAAAACAAATTTCACTTTTCAGTTACTTTATTTGTGCCTCAATCATGCAAACTTGTACCCTTTGGTGGGTAAGAAATATACTGTGGTGAAGTTTTTTATTTTCTTATTTCATCTTTTTAATATCCTTATCTTTCCAGTTTCTCTAAGGTTTGAAGTTTGAGGTTTCAAAGTCTTTCAATTGTATAACGGAGTAGCATGGTACGAAGCTTCTTAATTTGGCATTGTAGTAAAGATTTGGCACCAAATGGATGCTACGTGATTTGTCTGAAACTGATACCGTACCTTGGTGGTGGCTGGTGGGACTCACAAGCTGCCACCAACTATGCTTCATTTGCATTGAGATGATTGTGTCCCTAGCATTGCTTAGTAGTTCATTAAACTACATTTGATGTGCTTCCACTGTTTCATGCCTTTTGAGAGTAGTTTTTAATGTGTTATTGGTACCATCTTTCTGAAACAACTAATCTTCACCAATTTGCATTTAGTGATTAAAGTTATACTGCAGGAGAGATGTGCAGGTGCTGACACTATATCTCTTGTTGCCCGGTTATTGCATAGATCTAAAGCTCATCTTCAATCAATGCTTTTGCAAAATAATGCAGCACTGGTCGAGAATTTCTATGTGCACCTGGTATGTGCTCATCATCATTTCTCAGTCCAAATATAAGTTGGATGTGGCCATGACTCAATATTTGATTCTAATTTGTTAATCAAAACTTTACTCGCACATTGGCAATTCAATAATCAGATACTGTGCATGTTAAAACTGGAGTCTACTTTTTGTTTTTGAAATATTACAAGATTTTATATCCATGAATTTATCTCCTGATGCTTGTGTTATGTGTATGAGGAGTAGTGAGACCCATGATCACTTGTTTTTGCATTGCCCTGTGGCGTGGCAGCTATGGTGCTCTTTGTTTGCGGTTAGAGGGGAACTTTGGAGCATCCCTCGATCAATTCAGGATATGTGTATGATCAGATATGAGAGTTTTGGAGGTGCAGAGGATGCGAAAGTGTTGTGGAGTTGTGCTGCAGTTTGCTTGCTGTGTAACATATGGATTTAGAGGAGTTCTCTTGGTTTTTTAGGGACCAAGTTTTATCTTTTTCCCTTCTCTAGGAGAAGGTCACATTTCAGGCTTCTCTTTGGGCGCAGAGTTTTGGGGTTTTACAAGCTTGCACTAGTAGATTTGGCTAGGGACTTAAAGCACATTCATTTAGGATTATAGCTCTTTGTATTTTTTATTTTAGCTGCTTAGGGTCTTGCTGTTTTGGTGGATCCTTGGCCCGCTCTTCTGTATACTTTCTTTCTATCTAATACAAATATTCGATTATCTAAAAATAAAAATAAAAATTCAAACAGCTGTCTCGTAATCTCTGCACCAAACATTCTTCCATGCGCTTCTGTGAACTTTGCACTGAGAAGTCCATTGCTTCTTCTGGTGACACAGAACCTGGCTATTATTTATATCATGAAAATATGGTAAGAAGTCAAAGTCAGGGAATGTTTTATAGGAAGAAGAATATAGAAAGCTGCTGTCTTTAATATTCCTGCCTGCATTAATATTTTTGTTTTCTGTGTAACTGCATTTTGATGATACCGCTATCTCATTTCTCTTAGTTGAGGAATCGTGCTTGTGCTGATATATGATTACTAGAATATCTGCTGACTTCTGGGTGGGGATGGTGCCTAATTGTTGGTTATTGTTCTGTGGGCAAGTGGAAGGTGCATAATTTCCCGGCTGGCTTAAGGGGATTGAGTCGTGTCACATTGGTATCTGAGGGAGGCATATGAACTTTTGGCTGACGGTGCACTGGCTCAGTTGCACTTATTTGATGTTTTGGTCGATTTATGAGAATATGCCCCATGTCATGGCAATTTTAGTCCTTAACGTCCGTTGATGGCATATCCAAGTCTTTGCACACCAGGACTTGGACAGTGGTTTAATGTGGGACACATATTTGTTTCTGGGTTAAATACATGTTAATTTGCAATGATTTACCAGCTTTGACATGAATTAAAACTACAATTGTGCTGATGAAGATGTTTGTACCTATATACAATATTGGAATATAAAAAGAATTAAAACTGTGCGCCCTTTATTGTTTGTGTATACTAACCACCAAACACATTCACTAACATAACTATAGTTGTACAAATAAAAATTGTACTTCTACAATATTGAGGGTTGAGGGGTCGGAAGGAGATGTCAAAGTTTGAACTTTGCAAAAAAAGAGAGGGAATGGAAATTTTATCGGTCACACGTTTTGTGATATTTGTATTTTTGAAAACCCTTCTTGTTATTTGTTTAAGAAGCTCAAGTTTGTAGTTTTGAAAATTCCTTTATGAAGTTCCAGCCTTTGTTATTTTCATTCAAAAGGAAAAGTTGCTATATTACTAAATGCTATTTCATGCTTCCAAAATAATATCTCCTCCTTCCTTTAAATTACTGAGAAATGATTCGTTTCAAACCTTGGGCACTCATCAAGATGATCTTTCCTAATGACCATCACCACATTTTGTTCTAAAGTGAGTATGTGCAAAGCCCTTTCAGATAGGAACTAATTTTGTATTGAAGGACATAATCAGTTAGGTTCAGGCAGTGGTTGGTCAATATATTGGTCTATAGCATGTTAAGGATATGTTCTTGCCATCTTGTGTTCATTCATATAAAAGACTGGGGCTTTAGGAAAAGTTGACGGAAGAAAGTGTTGTTGTTATCAGGTGGATTCGGTACCAGATCTCGTGGAGCAAATTCACAGAACAACTGCAAGATTACTTCTCCATATTAGTGGGTGAGACAAGAAGATTAATTTCCTTACAGTTTTTATGATAAAATATTCTCCTGTTTTGGATAAAGTGGTGAAAATTATTTGTAGAGAGCATGACAATTGCTGGTCATTATGTTCGAGTAGTGCAAATGACTTCTTGTTGTGCTAGCATCTGCTATTCTCTTTATCGCGTAATCCAATGATTGCCGCTGCATGAGTAGTATTTTTTTGACATTCAAGCGGCCTTGTGGTGTTTATCAATCAAAAACAAGAAAAGATCGAGGCTTTTAGTGATTTTACTACATCTTAGCCTCTTTGAAGGGCTATATCTTAAAAAAAAGAAAAAAGAAGAAGGGCTATAACGTGAATTGTATCGTGTATCATATTGTGTGTATCATAAGATATTGACAACCATGCTATTACATAAAAGCCAATAGTTTCCCCTTAATTTTCTTTTTGTTTCTCCTTAATTTTCATAATTGGGAAATTATTTCAAAAACTACCAAAACCGGGGCATATTTTGAGTCGTGGAGTATACAAAGCAAAGCTGCAGGCTGAAAACCATACTGCTTAGAGGGAGGAAGGATTTTGCTAGGGCATATGACAATAGTTGTGTAATGTTTTCCTTGATCTGTATTGTCAGAAGGCTTTATCTGCCTATTCACTTTCCACTGTAGGAGGGTCTGTTGGGTTCTATGTATTCAATGGTCAAAGAGCCATATCTCTTCTAATGCGAATTCTTCTTTTGGAAATTGGAATGCTAGAAAGTTGTATGTTTGAAATCAATGAGGTCTCTCTTCTCATTCGTATGCCACATTCTTGTTTTAGAAACTTCATCAGTCATTAATACTCTATGCAATTCGACATAGCTTGTCCACAAGGTCGACTTGGCTATCTCTTTGCCTGCCTCTTCCATCTCTTTGAGGCATGTTAGCTCTGTCCATAATTGTCTAGTAGCTGTGGTTCTTATTAGAATGCATGCACTTGTTTTTATCTAAAATGGGTATGCAGAGTATACGCAAAGTGCTCCATGTGTTTTGAGCGTTCCACTTGGCAGGTATGCTGATCGAATTGCCAATGCTAAATGGGAAGTTAAAGAGCTCGGAATGGAGCATAATGGGTATGGTCTCTGTGTATCCTCCTTTCTTAATATGATCCTAATTCATTGTGATACTTAAACATTGGTTTTAATGTACTTTACATCTTTCAAATACATTTTTCTGCCCATTCACTTTGTTGCATCGGCTGCATTGCCTACTCGGTAGCAAAGCATATCTCAGTTCTGTATGCATCTATATGCATTGTTGGTCATTTGAGTTTTAAAAAGATTATTGAAACTTACGGCATTCACACATGATCACAAAAAGTTGAATTTAGTGCCATCAGTGTACCTTCACAATCATGCGTGGCACCACTCTCCCACCCACCACTGGTGCACGGAGATGCATAACTTTGGCTGTGCAAGATCAAATTGATGATTCTGTCTGTCAACATAGTCAAAGTTGTCAATTTTTGCATATGAACAATCATTTAGAAGGAAGAATTATATAACCAGAATAATAGAAGAAGCTGGACTAAATTGGACAAAGAGTCCAGCTGATAAAGATAGTGGAGAACAAATACCAGCGAAGACAACCAAAAGGAGTAGAAAGAATACAAGGAAAATCTGGCAATGACTGCTCCCCAGTCCTTTTTATGATTCGAGTGGGAAATCTTTTGAAGCGATTTTAATGATTGTTTTACCAATTTTCGTCTACCTCCCTAGAAGAAAACATGTAATATGGTTTTAAGCTCTTCCATTTTATTTAACTAGTGCATTGTCTAACTGTCACAGCAAGACTTTATTGATCTATTTAATTTTTTGAATGATATTAAAGACGACGAGTTCATGGCTGGACTTGCTACCTTGTAAATCTTCTTCTTATGTATTCTTGAAGACAAAGACATTAACTCTCAAGTGTACTAACTTTTTGAGCTTATAGGTATGTTGATTTGTTGCTGGGAGAATTTAAGCACTACAAGACTAGGCTTGCTCATGGGGGTATTGAGAAGGAGGTAAGGACTAGCTATGTGTTTCTTAGTTTGAGCATTTTTTCCAACGTTTCTATTAAAAATTGTTTTCCATCCGAGCATTCTGGTCATGACCCTACAAGACTCTTAATATTTCACACCCTTCATCTGTGACAGCAGTTGAGTTTAGATAACCATAGTAAACTCAGTAGTTCATATTCCACTATATGAAGGCTATCTGATATGTTGGTCTGGATAACGATGCTGTGAAGCTAGTAACCTCCAAAATAACTCCTGATAAATGTTTGGTGTGGAACATGAAGGTTACAGCTAGGTGCATATGTGATACATTTCAGACCTAGCTGGTTATCAATATTTAATTTAGTTTCCAAACGCTCAGAAGAATTACCGGATTCGGATATTTACTAACTACTATATACTAGATGAACTCAGATTTGTTACTATGCTTGGTACTGGGATGTCCCCACTAACATGCATTGTTGGCCAAAATGGCACAATATGCTCCAAAGACCCACCCCCGAATTATTGCTACTTCTGAATTACCCTTTTTGATTCCAAAGGGAGGTGGGGGGGGGGTTAGTTTGGGAGCAGTTCTTGGAGCGCATTGGGTCCCATTTGGTTATGGACAACACGATGTCAGTAGGGACATCCCTAGAGCAAGCCCCGGGGGAAGAGTTGTCATACTATATCTATATACATATATATATATATATATATCTATATATATATATAGGTAGGAACTCAAAGGAGAACCCAAAGAGTGGGATAACCACTAAGTTCCACCAAGTTGATATTTGGTGAATCCCTAGTATTATTCTGGTGGTCTTAGCATCAACTTACATATAGGTAGTGACTCAAACGAGAACATAAATATTGTGAGAACTTGGTGGATCATAG
This sequence comes from Lobelia cardinalis, assembly GCA_028566635.1. NCBI lineage: Eukaryota > Viridiplantae > Streptophyta > Magnoliopsida > Asterales > Campanulaceae > Lobelia > Lobelia cardinalis. The sequence continues at coordinate 10,657,759 of JAOWAN010000049.1, forward strand.
TTGATTTGGTGGATCTTAGTATTATTTTTCTGGTAGTCTTAGTATCAACTTGGTGGATCTTAGTGGTTCTCAAAATATTTAGGTTTATTTTGAATCAATTCCCATACGTACGTACGCATATACATGTGTGTGTGCATGCATGTATATATACATACATACATACATAGTGCACGCATGTATGCATTTAAGAACCAACACCAATCATTTGATTAAAACAAATTAATGGTTGAGATTATATTCTAATGTATAAGGAGGGGGTGTCATTGTTGTAACTATATAGTAATATAAGGGCAGTGGAAATTTTGGTTGTCCAGGAACGTGTGGGAGTTTTAAAAGACTCCACCCGTACTTTTCCTCAATCAAATGCAAATATATAATTATCTACAACTCCAAACTGAAATCTGTTAGCATATTCTTGTCCGAAATCGAAATTCCTTTCAAATGAAGACCCATGATGAATACATTTTAGAGCAAAATACTTAGATCCAACACCTATTAACTAAGATCCAACAAAAATATATGTGAATAAATAATACTAAGATCTAACATCTATTAACTAAAATCCAACTAAAATAATATTAAGATTAACATAAATAATATAAGATCCAACACAAAAGTTAAGCTCCAACACCTATTAACTAAGTTCCAACTGAAATAATACTAAGATAAGCAAAAATAACACTAAGATCCAACCCATATCAATTAAGATCCAACAGAAATACTAAGATCCAACACTTATTAACTAAGATCCAACATAAATATGTGTTCTAGAATATCGGTTCGAAATATATTCATCATAGATCTTGTTTAAAAGGAAATTCAATTTCGAACAAAAATTCGAATTTGATTTTAATTTGAGTTCTAAACCAAAGAGCTTTAGCTCAAGCGGTATCCCCTCATCTTCCCTAATAGGAGGTCAAGGACCCAAGTTCCGTGAAGGACAAAGGGGGAGAAACTATTATCTTAATTGAAGATGTCTCCCTCCATTTGCTTTGGGCTTCAAGCCCTCTTCGTTGCCTTGGCTTTAAGCCATCTCTATTATTTGTAAACTCTAATTAGGTTAAGGCCTATATCTCCTTCATCCTTAGAAAAAACAAGTTTTAGTTTAGATTATGAGATATTTGCATTTGATTTAGTCAATGGTTATGGAAAAGAGAGAAAGGAGGGTGATTACGTCATTGTTTGAATTAGTAATTATTGTTTATTCGTAAATTTTAAACAGAGCAAAGCTTTAACCCTAGATTGTTTGAATTTATAATTAGTTTTCCATACTTCACTCCGTTAAAGAGTACGATCACTTTTAATCAAACTTAACTGTTTTCTACTTCCATATATTAATCGTTAATCTAAAACATAATCTATGGTATTATTCGCTAAAATGATATGTGATTACTTAATAAATTAAAGAAAACTAATATTTAAGGAAATTATTTTTGAGACAATGTTGAAATTAAGTTTTTTTTATCAGTCAAAACCTAAAAAACATGGATTATATTAAAAAATTCTTTGTAAAATTAGGACCATCATTTATGCTTGTAACTAACACATTTACTTGCCCAAATTTCTTTGCCCCCCACCCACCAAATGAACTGTTTTCTTATTCGTAGAGGATACGTGATTTTAATTAATTTAGGTACTTATCGTAATTTCCATTTTCTTTTATCCCTTTTAGTTGTTTTATAACTCTTTCGAAATTTTGTAGATATTTACTCCTTAACGTTCCTACTTTTAAAACTCTTTCTTTATTGCCCCTGTTTTTATTTTTCTAAAAAAATTTTATGATTCCTAATTTTTCTTCTAGTTTTTAAAAATTCAAACTTTTAAAAGGCATTTTCAAAACGTCTACCTTTTCTCTCATATTTTTCTTCGATATTTTGTCTAATTATGAAGTTCCTAATTTTTTTCTCATTTTATAAAATTTCTGGATTAAATGGAATTAGAAAATACAAAACATTGATCCACAAAATGAGAAATGGAGAGTGTGTAGAGTAAGAGAGAAAAAAAAAAAGGAACTTCATAATTAGAGAGAAAAATTAGGGACCAAAAATAAAATCTTAAGAGTGCTACTATTAGTTAAAGGCTAAAGTTATATGGAGTAGGAATATCAAGAGTAAAAGGCGTGGGAGATAAAAAAAAAATCGACGTCAAAGAGTCCATTTGAAACAATATGTTAAAGGGTACTATTGGAATATGAAAGTCAAAACACTTAAGGGTCTGGGTTTAGTGACTAGCCCATTTGCTTTGTGGCCCAACCCTTTTTTAGTGAAACTGGGCAGGCGGTGGGCTCGTTTCAGCACCCTTGCTTAAGGGGATTCGTGCTTTTATATATCGTATGATATGTAGGAGAAAGCTAACAACCCCATTAATGAGTGGAGGTTAGCCATTTCCCCACTTCTTTTGGTACATAATTATCCTTGTATTTTTGCCAAGTACAAGGTCAACTTCATTAAAGAAAAAGAAAAGGAAAGTTCCCTTTTGCTCTCTCCTCTCCAATGGTTCGGTAGTTCTACTAGCTTCCCATAACCCGCCTAAGAACCAAGCCCAATCAAAATTATGAATGTCCAACTGAACTGGGTGGATATTGCTATTCAAACCAATGAATCAATCACTGCCGAGAAAAAAATGTCATTGCCTCCAATTTATTGCAAGTTTCTTAACCCGGGTCTGGTTTCTAATCGGTCGGGAATATAATTTGTAAGCCAATAGTTTTCAGAAATATTCAGAAAAGTAGTTTTTCAAAATTAAAACAAAAGACCAACACGCAACAACTTCGGTAAATTGAGGATTTTGAGAGAAATGGAAATCATTAATTTCCGGCGAGCATGGATATTAAAACTCATTAGTTTGAATAAGGGAGGTGATGAATGGTGATAGAGCAAACAAATGAGCGTTTGATCCGGCAGTTTGCAAATATGCAACTTGTTTTTTGTATGATAGCTTTTGTAGTAAGAGGGGCAATACTATTTCTTCTCTCGGAACAGTGTCTTGTGTTTTCTCTTCAAACTGTATAAGTGATCTGGGATCTATATCTAGTATATATATATATATTGTGTTGAAATTTTTGTCCCTTTTTTTATAGGATTAGAAGCCAGAAAGGAGCCGTTGAGAAACAGCTCTATTGGTCTAGAGATATAACAGAATATAATATATCCTGTCCCCTTGGTCCATAGATACATTCCCTAAAAATGCAAGTTGCCAAGAATATTATTTTTTGCCTTGAAAGCTTTGCATCTTAATGAGATGATTTCTGGCTTTATTTTTGGTCTTGAAATAAGTAATCTTAAAATGTTTTCCTTTCATTTAATATCCACTTAAATGTTTTCCTTTCACGTCGACAGTTTGGGACTTTAGTCATAGCTGTGTGTCTTTAATTTCTCTTGATCGATACATGATCCTAAAGTTTTGCTTCACTCTTATTTACAATAAGAATCAATTAGGGGTTAATTATCCATTCTTAAAATGATATAAAACATAATCAAAACTAATTTACAATAAATAAAGTCGCAATGAACTATATGAGATGAACTGGCCAGGCAGAACGGCAAAAGGTCCATTTTGTAAATATGGTAATGGCTGACTTTTATTTAATATTAAAAGACACTTACCACTACATGTTACTACTTTTAATGCAGGTTCAAGATCTTCTCTTAGAGTATGGTGTTGAAAATCTTGCTGAAACTCTCACCGAAGGTTTATCACGAGTGAAGAGGTGCACTGATGAGGGTCGAGCTCTAATGTCGTTGGATCTTCAGGTTTTTTCCTCGAACCGCTGCAGGAAGTTTGAATACATTGATATTTATTTTTCTCCTCTTTCCTTTTCTCATTAATTCTTAATATCCTTACAAGTTACAAGTCCAGTGCTTCTTGTCTTTTCAGGTTTTAATCAATGGCCTACATCATTTTGTTTCCATTAATGTAAAACCAAAATTACAAATAGTTGAAGCTTTTATCAAGGTAAGCATTGTATAAATTATACCTTAATTCAAGAATGACTAGAAAACTGATTGAACATACTAGAATGGCTCAAGTCATTTGCTGTCTGACTGACATGCCCTTATTATGACTACGTCAGATACTTATTATTTATGAAAATACTTGGCTAGAGCCGTAATTAACATCGAATTTCTGTCTCCTAACTCTCCTATAACAGGCCTATTACCTTCCAGAAACTGAATATGTGCATTGGGCTCGTGGTCATCCGGTAAGACATTCTGTATCAATGTTCAATGCTTAATACTCTACGCAGGAAAACTGGTGTAAAATTGTTTAGATAAATAATTTCGCTTCTCACTTGCCTGCTCAGTGTGCTTAGTATTATTTTCTTAATTATCTGCGAGATTAGTGATGAGATGCTAGAACATAGTACCATCTTAATTGCTTTTCTCTATTCTGATATGCAAATCAGTATATGGATTTGTGTACTGATTGGATCCTTTGCATATACGTTTTGTGTATGCCTAGACATTCTGTTATCTGATTGATAACTTGACAATCCTCAACCAAGGCTTAACCTCAATCACTTGCGGTCGGTTACATGAATCCCTTTTCGCTGTCAAGTTCGGTCCAAGACAAGGTCATCACATAGGCCACACACATTCATATCTTTCTTACTTTAGTTTCTGCCTTAGTCGTAACCTTTCCCTGGCTCTTGCTTGGTTGATATTGATTAGAGCCCACATCAATTTCCTTACGACTAGTGTCTATGTTTGACTTAGCCTTTCCCTGTCTCTAGCTTCGTTGATAATGGTACCATCACACGCACTATTAGGTGCAGTAGTGGCAGATGATGTATGCGTCCAAATAATTTTAAGCGAGATTCTTTCATTTTAGTTTGGGACAACTTTTACTATCTCATGAATTTCTTCATTATGAATTATATCCTTTCTAGTTTTACCATACATCCAGCTTACATTCAGATTTTGGGGACACACATCTTGCTAATTGAAAATTTTAAAGTTTTGGAGATTATTATCATGCATTTCTTCACTACATGCAAATATATGATGGCATATTCCGTTCTATGGTAATTGATCATTGCGTCCTGAGTGTTCTTTGGTGCTTTATTAAGTGGATCTCTTAGCCAGTTTTGTATATCCTTTCTATTTACAATAGCTTCTTCTTTAATATAAAATAAGTGTCCGTCAAACGGAGCTATGTGCTCCTTAAAAGTTGAAACTTATTTTCCAGACAGCATTCAATGCCTGAATAAATGAACATACAGTGCAAAGAAACATTGAACTAAATTTAGCTTTAAAACAATTCTTATGTCGGAATTGACCTCAGTTGTGATTTTTTCATAGCTTATTTTGTATCCTTAAAGAATGCACATACTTTTTTCAACCCGCAGGAATACAGTAAAAGTCAAATCATAGGTCTAGTCAACCTTGTTGCAACAATGAAAAGTTGGAAGAGGAAAACCAGGTTGGAAGTAATAGAAAAGATAGAGTCAGCCGGCTCATAGCTTCAGTTACGGGTATTAGACCATAAGCAGTTCAAGTGTTTCAATTCTGTAAAAAATGTTTTTTTTTTTTTTTTTTTAAATTATAGATATGTATTTGCACTTTCATCTCATCGGTGTAGATCGCATGAAACCTTAGATAGAGTCAACAATCAAGCTTGTATATCTTTTCACTTGTAATATAACAGTTTCCCATGAAGGGAGGCTCAAATGTAATCTCAAATCACATCATTTATGATTCATCTGCGCATTGTGAAGTTTCGTTTCGAGTTTACCGCTTGAATGAAACCTTTTTTGAGTTTGAGAAAATTGTTAGCACGTTGGTTTGGCAAATTGCCAAAAAAAACTCTTGTGAGGAGTGTTGTATACATGACCACTGTAAATATTTATAAGCAAAATGTGATGCTTGAATTGGTGATGAGGTGAAAATTATGGCTTGAAAAAGAACCAGACTGTGAACAAAACCACCCGAACTGAAGCATGAAGAAAGTCTTGGGCAAGAAGGAGATCATCCCTAATTTCTGACCTTTACTCGAAAACAGAAGATGTTCCTTAAATACAGGGGTATCAAAAAATTGGAATTTATACCAAGGTGCTGGAAAATTTGAAGTTAAATGAGCAAATGCTGCGGATGGAGTTGGATGTTCTGCTTTATGTGCGTGTGCGCACACACACATGTACGGAGTAGAACAGGAAAGGAGGCAACAGAGCTTAGGTCTCCTTCATAAAGATACAGAGTGATACTATGGAGGAATCTGCAGTCCGTAATTTTTGGTTGAGGGCCAAGAAGGTTGAGGTTCTGAGGTTGTTTAAGAGGGCTTCCATTCTTCGAGATTTATTTAGTGGGGAAATAAAAGTGACTTTTTGTTCTCGATTAATAACGAACAAAAAATGTTGGGACGAAGAGAGTATATGTATCTTGTGTAGGATTGCCAAAAAAAGAAATTAAAGTTTGGCAGATAATAACATTTATTTCCTTTTTAAAACAACATTTCCCGGTAAAACTAGGGCATGAACATCCTCTCTTATTCTAGTAATCATATAGTATATAGTTTTTCTGTGGATAATGGACGGGCTGCCTTGGTACATATTGTCAATTAGCTAGAATTAAATTCATTCCATGTGTCGACGTACTCCCCATCTATTGGGTAGCGAGAAGCTGGGGAATGCGTGATGTTTGTTACCCACCATCTCTAAAGCTACCCATGGCTGATCTATTGGTACCTGCACAAACGAAACAATTCAATCGAAAAAGAGAGAGAGAGAGAGAGAGAGAGAGAGAGAGAGAGAGAGAGAGAGAGAGAGAGAGAGAGAGAGAGAGAGAG
>JAOWAN010000049.1:10673072-10683256 GCA_028566635.1 Lobelia cardinalis
GAGAGAGAGAGAGAGAGAGAGAGAGAGAGAGAGAGAGAGAGAGAGAGAGAGAGAGAGAGAGAGAGAGAGTCAATTAGTAACTGACTGCATATAAAAAAAAAGTAACTGATTGCACAAAGGGTGTCCAAAACCTGCTGAAGTACCTGATGATGACCTATTGAGAGCCGCAGATACCTCTTGGCGTACAGAGCGCTGCAACTCAAGTTGCATATCCATACAGGCCTCCAGCATTCTCTGCATGTTATCCATCCTCTGCTGAAGCCTAACCATGTCAATTCTCAAGTCATTGATGATCTCCCATTCCTGTTCGAAAATTGAGATCAATAAATTGACAGTCTAGTTAATCAAGAGCTATTTGACATTTACGTTCACCAACTCATCTAAAAGCTCAAACTGTCATCAATGACTTGTTGTTTAGACATTTTCAAATCATAAGCTATCCATTAATGTTAGTTCTTTTTAGTTTTACATGCAAACTTAAACCTTATGGGATCTCAAATCAACATGCATGTAACCGTCCGCTGAACAAGCAGCTGTGTTTACAGGAATAAACACACAAATGCGAGTAATATGTACATCCAAAAGGCACGGTAGAACAATCCACAACTACTTAAGTAAATGAGAATCAGGGGCTTTCAATTATCACCTCGCAAGAGTACAACTTCTAAAAGGGTAGATGTAAATAGATCATTAAAAATCTTATATGAACAAAATCAAATGGTCATATTTTGTCACCACTTGAGAATGTTATAGTTGCAGCACAAGCAATTTAGCCTCAGAAAACAAAGTGCAATAATTGGGATAGATCAGTACTTTCTTTCGAGTGTTATTAAGAATGTGTGAAACTCAGCCAACTTGAAGTGAAAATGCAAATAAAACTCACAATTCCTAGCCTCTGATGAAGGTTGGACCGTTGCCAATTAGCTGCACCATGTAAATCCTGGTGCAAAGAGGTCTGAGGAGGGGTGTCTGGTAGTGGAGGGAGAACATTTTCAGTTCTGTCAGCAGCTTCGCTATCATCCACACTCTCATCTCCACTCTGCAGCTCCTGACCTAGTCCTGGAAGCTCTCGGGCTCTTGGCGCGGGATATTCTCTATCTTGATCCCACTCATCAGAGACATGACCTTGCCTCTCCACATATGATTGTATCAGCAGGTTTAGAGACTCACGAAATCCACTTTGAAGAAGATTAGAGACTCTCCTCCTACAACATAAACAATCTTTGTGAAATCTCATCATTTTAGAGGATGAATAACATAGACGTCGCGTGCTTAGAGAAAATACCTGCTGAGAAGTTCTCGAAGCTCCAAACTGTGCCTGTTGTCTTCGAAAGAAGAGTAGTACGTATTGATCATTCCAACTGGATCAACTTCCTGGTGAGACGGCCCATCCAACAAATTATGCGTAGTCTCCTCTAGATCATTTTCATGCGATTCTTGCAAATCATTTCCTTCTATTGCTTGGTACCATCCATTGCTACTTTCATGTGAATATTCACCCATGACTTCGCCAAATTCAACCCTGGCTAGCTGATGCCAATCATTTTCATCATTTTCGGCAGTTGATCCCTGCCATTCTTCTACTTGAGCAGATTCTTCTTGCCAATTGTAGTCATCAATGTTGGCTTGTAAGGAATCAATAATGCCAGATACCTGATTAACTCCTTGTTCATCACCGGATTCATCATGTTCACTCAATACTTCATGCACTTGAGGTAGAGAAACGTGTCCATCAGCACCCAATATATCTTCAGAGGATCGTAATGGCTCTCTTTCCTCATTTTCCATGAGCTGTTCCTGCCTTATTTCAGCTGGGGCTGTAAATTCTTGCAGACATGTATTTCCATGTTCGCCACTTTCCAAGTCATCTGAAAGAAACCCACCAACATCACTCTCCGTATTTGTATGCTCAAACTCGTCAGAGATTTCATCCGGAATATCCTGCAAACTATTTGTTTGAGTTTGTTCTTCTCTGTACTCATTTAACTCATTGTTAGATGATGTATCAGACTGAGCTCGAGGGCTACGAACATAGTTATCCAATCTGGAGAGGAATCCTTCCCTGCTTAACAAAAATAAATAATTAAATAAGAAGAAAGAAATTGCTGTAGCCTGTAATGGTCATTTAGCATTTCGGCAAAAAGATTAATATAGCAAAATCTAGATAAGAGAAGATATCACAGGATGATGAGTACTCCTAATCGTAGGAAATAAATGACCTGCCTCTGTCCCACATGGCAAATCCATTTTTACAAGTGAGACATACCACGGAATATGATACTACACTCAACAGCTATCATAGTTATGCAATTCCAAATAGGGAATACAAAAATATCTAATGAATGCAGACTAGGTTAGTAAATAATGAAAGTTGAAAAATAAGACCAATAAGGGAAATCTTTGTAATGGAAGGAGCAAGTATGATTGGAAGGAATGACAATCCACTTGTGACTTGTCCAATACAGAAAAGACAACAAAACTGCACCTTCAGACCAAACTACAGCAGTAACTATGCCAAAGGTTATTAGAACCAAACCAGCATATGCCATGTGTCAAACTTGTAGCTCATAGGCACATAACTTTCAGCTAAGTTTGGGCACTTCAAATAGAAGCATAGCAGTGAACTGAAGTAAAAAAATTCCTTTTTCAAAATCAAAATTCAGAGCGTTGTGCAAATTCATTCATGTTTATTTGCTGTCACTGTGCTCAGGTCACCATCTTTATCATGAGCCTCGTTGCTTGCGGCAATTCACCTTGAGAATATGGAAGCAATTTTCTTACTATACTTTCTCGCTATTCTCTGTTACCCACTTATTAGCATTCGGATATGTCAATATCAAGAAATATCATAAAGATATATCCATGGGCTTCACTAGCACACTAATTTCTGATTCGCTGACTGCACTATCATGTCGTGAATGTCAGAAAGAAAACGACACATTGAAACTGACTGACAGAAAGCAAATATATACCTTAACCCAGATACAGTAGGTCTTTGCCTCAATAACCCCAGCTCACTTGCAGCAACAGAAGTAGGCCTTTTATCTTCACCAAAGGATCCATTTCGTAGGAATCTGCCTTTGAGTAATGACTACAGGACAATAAACAAAAAAGGGCAAGAAGATTTACTTCATCGCAAAGAAATTAGTGGGTTAAAATATGAAATCACATACCACATTAATAAGAATCACAGGTTGGCATACTTTGTAAGCTAAGAGGGGATGACATAGAAATCGGCTATCTTGAAAACAGCATTTCTATCTTGAAAACAGCATACTACAGAATGCACAATGCAACATGTCCTAATTCCATAATGCTATTTTTCATATCACCAATGTGCTAAAACCTTCTGAGAATGACACAATATGCTGAAAAAGTTAGCCCGTATCTGGGGAAAGGCGTAGAAAGAGGGGGAGTGTGGAGCAACGATGCACACAGATGAGAGAGAGAGAGAGAGAGAGAGAGAGAGAGAGAGAGAGAGAGAGAGAGAAGCAAAGAAAAAAAATAAGAGACACTAGTCAACTTCAAAAACATGAGATGTGTGTCTGTGTGTGTTGCGTTTGTATGTATATCAGGTGGAAATTGAGGGCAAATTCTCAGATATATGTCTTGAAAACCATTCGCCCTTTTCAAGCTAATAAAAGGAAGGGTCTGATCAGCAGTAAATGTATTGTTTGACAGCATTATTTTTGAAGGTTTCAAGCAAATAAATGCAAATATATAATGAAAGTTATTATTAAATAGAATAAAAGCACTAAATCAGCCCAACTAGTTGTCTTGTTTCCAATGAAATATGAAATAAAATGTTCTAAATTTAATGAAACATGAAACAGAGCAATTGGTTACACAATTTGAGAACACAAGTTCATTGTACAGCATCCAATTACTCTGTTTAGCCTCTGCCCAACTAGTTGTCTTGTTTCCAACGAAATATGAAATAAAATGCTCTAAATTTAATGAAACATGAAACAGAGCAATTGGTTACACAATTTGAGAACACATGGTCATGTCCAGCATCCTATTACTCTGTTTAGCTTCTGCCCAAATGAACCATAAACTACAGCTCTTTACAAGGCTGAACCCCTCATGTTTACCGTAATTCACAAAAGATGTTCATTTACAGTATCACTTGGTTGGAGATATCAAATGATGAAAATACACACAAATGCATTTGGCTTCATTAGCTTAGTAAGATTGCTTGATCGATCAGACATTTAATATAGCATGAACGATCATCCACAAGATGTGACAGAGGCTTCCAAAGATTTAACAAGTTAGTGAAAAAAGAAAAGGAAAAAAAAAAGAAGCTATATCAGTAACTAACTTGCTCAGCTGGTCATGAAGTTGAGTTTACATTCAGCATGTCAAGTTGGATTAGCTCAATTCATCGTGTAAGCCGACTTTAGGCAGAAAGCCTCACACGAGAATCACCAGTCTAGTAGACACTGTGGGTAAAGAAGGAACCAACCCAGGTAAGTATACCACATCAACATATGAGACAATGAAAAATATATCATATCATAAGACCCTTCTATAAGGCATACTCCCTTAAATTATAGGTTTGAGTGATTTTCTGTTAGGTTGACTGCATTGACTTTTGAAAGACTATCATAAGCCTCAAGTAGGTTGGAGAGACATCATGAAGCCTGTTGAACTCCAGTGGGTTATTCAACCAATGTTTTGAAATAAAAAAGGAATAAGAAGGGAAATTTCTGAATCTCATCCCGTTTACAGACAGAAATACACTGCAGTGGCTTGCTAGTGTTGGGCCAAACACATTGGGGATAGCCCTCAAGTAGGTTAGAGAGACATCAATAAGCCCCCTCAACTCCAGTGGATTATTCTACTAGTTTTCAGAAATAGAATAGGAAAAAGTGGGGTGGGGGAGGGGAATCTGAATTTCATTCTATCTCACACACAGAAACACACTGCGGTGGTTTGCTAGAGTCGCTGGAATTTGTATATGTGATTTGGCAGCCTCTTGGGAATTATAGACTTGGTACAACCAAACCTGAAGTCCCTCCTAAAAATCACAATCATCTGATTACATTGTGAAAATAGCAAGTAGACATATTGCTTCTCCTTGGCAATTTTGATTTTCATGAAGTGCATGTCTTTGCAACAATATCAGTCAGGCACACTACATTAGAAGACTTGGAAACAAATGTATTGGCTCCCCTTATCCTTTTCCTCATTATGACTAAATCCCATCCCTTACAAAATTAATTGTCATCCACAATAAAAGAAAGAGAAAGACATGCATATTGATGTAACTCTGAAATTTGAACAATAAATGATGTAAGATAGACTAGCAAGGAAACAAACATAGGGAAAAATTTGGAACTAAGAGCATAAGTTATGATCACTGACACTGACTGTTTTCCTTGTGAGATATTCGTAAAAAACTAAGTATGTGAATACTAAATAGAAATACTTGTGTACACTTGAATATGAACAGCTTGTATGCCCAAAGTGAGATATCACTTCTTACACTATATGCTTATGGACATTACAACACCATATATATAAAAGTTCTCATGATTTACTCCTGTTACTGTTTTGTCTTAGTTTGTGCTGGTTTGAACATGAACTAGCAATGGTGACAGATGCTGCTACATCTACCAAGAGAAATGAAAACTGCCCAACGGACTTGTTGGCTTAATTTTATTTGAATAAAAAATTGCAGACCATACTGTTTGAAAAAATTATACCAATTAAAATATGCCAAAAAGGCTTCTGTGCACTTCACTTTGTGGTTGTAACATAAAGCATGGTGATGATGAATGCGAAAATAATACAATAGATAGCATAAGAGCCACTGAACTAACCTGAATGCGGTTACGGTGAGCAAAGTCTGATACGGGTCGATGCTCCAACAGAACCTGAAGTTCTCTTTTCCTTTCTCTCTCAGACCTTGCAATTAAGTCAAGAAGTGCTTGCCTGCCACAGAGCCGACGAATTGTCCTCCGGCCACCAACCTCACAACGACTAGAAACCAATCCACCTCGAATTTGTTCAATTTGAGTCCCTGTTTCAGCATCTTGTTCTTCTCTACCAACATGACACGTGTCTCTTTGCTGCGTGGTCATTTCTATCCACTCCCTCACTATTCTCACCCTCTCACACTCGTTTGCACAGTTCTCTACACGTGAAACATCAGATATGTCATCCTCAAGTGGTGCTTCAGACAAATATGAACTCTCGAACAGATCATTTGACCCATCATTTCTCGGCGGACAACTAGACATGCGCTCGCGTTCAAGCTCCCGCCACATTTGCAGGATTGAGGATGTCCGTGTGGTTGACCTATCTTGATCTCTCCAATGCATTGACACTGGGGAACGATTCTCAGCCAATTGCATAGAAGCATTCGCAACAGCCATTCTCGGTCACAATTACAAACCTAAATACCCAAACACACTCCTCATCCAGATCAACTATAAAATGCACCAATCTTCCAAAAATCCAATCTCACGTCAATGCAACAATCTGTATCTGACTACAGCCAATAAAATCAATCAGAACAATTATCCCTGCAAAATCAGCCTCAGTCAATATTCATTTCTAAAATCTCACTTTCTCTAAAAATCTATTAGTCTAATTACAAATTAAAGTCCATCAAAGAACTAACTTTAACAACATCGAAAATCAAATGAACAAAGAGAATCACTTAAAAAAATAGGGGGCACAAGATATTAGAATTTAATAAACAATATTGATTTGATTCCATTATAATCAGAGCATTAAAAAGATCTTAAAACAGATAATCACTTGAATGCAATGATGCAGATACAGATTTGAAATACACTGATAATTACGATGAAAACAATTGGAGAAAAAAAAAACAAGGAGAACAGGATTCGGATTGAAGCAGAAGAGAGCAAACCTTCTAATTGATACGTTGTCACGGCACTCAAAAACTAAGCTGGAATTTAAATCCCTACAAAAGTAGGTATTTGTCACCGCCAAGAGGGTTGTCCTGTAAATGTGTGTGTGTGTGTGTGTGAGAGAGAGAGAGAGAGAGGAGAGAGAGAGAGAGAATTTAGAGAGGGAAGGGAGGGGAAGGAGGCGAGAATTTATGAAAATAAAAATGAGGACACGTCAATGGGTTTTCTAGAGAACATTTTTGCCGTAACTCTAACGTCTATATTCTCCTCAAAGTAAAAGTGGGAGTGAGCGCCATTTGGCCGACTAAAATATTTCATTGCTTTTAGGAGATAGTTGATTTCATTTTTTTTCCGAAAAAAATGGAAATTTTAATTATATTTTGATTTTAAAAATATGTAATTTTGAAATTTTGGAAATTTTAAATTTTCGAAAATTTAGGAAATCTTTTGAAATTTTCAAAATTACCAAAAAAATTTAAAATCTAAAATCTTATAATTATAATTTTTGGAAATTCAGAACCTTAATTTTTGAATTTTCATGCCTAACCTCGTTAAATTGAGCGGTTAATGATAAAATAGACGAAAAATTTTAAAATGCCTAGGAAACAATGGAAATAAAGTAATAGCTATCTATTTTACCAAAATAAAACAGTGGAAATAAAGCAATAGATAGTATAAATTTTCTATCATAAGTAATAAAAAATTGATTAAATAGAATTTTGATATTTGAGTTTTGAAAATATTTTAGATCGAATTTAGGAATTTTTAAAATATTCAAAACTGAATCCAATTTCGATTCAAAATATTTCGAGAAAATCGACGGAAATCAAACTAAAAATTTTCATTCAAAACTCGAAAATTTCCAAATCAAATTTGGCGGATGTCGAAATTTTTTGTTCCAATTTTCATCCCTAGGAAGGAGTGACTAGTAATTTATGCTTTCAATTCTTGCTAGTTGTAATTCCTAAATTTCCAGTGTTTTAATAAGGGTGTGGTTTTATATAAATGGAGATTATTAATTTAGCAAGAAGTTAGATTACTAATAAGATACTAGCTAATAAGAGATTAATTGAGAAAAAAAATATAATTGTTAATGAAAAGGATTGAATTTTAACGAACTAGTAAATAGTTTATACCAACTGGTGCTAGGGGTTGCACTTGGAAGGACGGACTAAGGTTCGATTCACCGTAACTACATTGGGAGATGTTTAAAACCTTAACCCCGGGATCCGCCTCGAACAAGATTAGTCGGCTAGTGGCCGAATACCTGGATTTAGACCAAAAAAAAAGTAAATAGTTTATGGAAGGAAAAGAGAAAGTTAAAATAGTCAAAGATGAAGGATGAAAAATGTAAAGAAGAAGAAGAAGAAGAAGATGTTTGGAAAGTTGGAATTCCCAACCTTTTACAAATTCTGACTGCTTATTATCATTGCTACGTATTCAAGAAAGTTGTTCAATACGATGGAACAATATCATCATTTTGACTCATTCACGGTAATTTTGAATAGATAAACATAGCAGTATAAACTGGAGTGAAGTCTCACTTCAATGTGTGTAAAAAATACACCTGCTACCCATTTGGACAGTATACCTCCCCTTGGTCTTCGTAAGAGGTGTGTTTAATAATAGTACTCATTATCAAAATTAGCTACATCAACTAGGGTGTGTTTAGTACCGGGGTTTTTGGAAAAAAACATGAAAAACATTACAAAAATTTTGTGTGCAATGAAGGAGTCTTTTCATCCTCGGGAGTCGGGTCATATTTTAGTTAGGAAAGACTCAAGTGATGTTAATATTTACTATGTTGGCGATTTATAGGATGGGATTTCGAATTTTGGAGAAAATATTTGAAATTTGGTTCCTTTATAAGTGAGATCAGTCGATAATATTTAAGTTCTTAATCAGTTGAGACATCCCGTAATTTTCCTCCTACATCACTCTCGTAGTTCAACATTTTCTTAATAAAGGAGTCTTCTCAGACAAATCAAGTGTCAATTCAGGGAAGCATTGTCAATACACTTATGCTATCATTTTATTTTGCGTTTAGAGCTAGATCAGTTGCATTACTAATCTGAGAAGAAAATTTTGGAATTTTTTTTCATTAGAAATTCTTGTATATTTTATAGAAGAAAAAAATTATTCAAAATCACTTGGAAAAAATGAATAATGCTACGTATACAAAAAAAAATTAAAAGCAAAATCAACAGAATGCATTAAAATATTGTTTATCAATACAATACTTTGATGCATTCCATTAATTTTTCTGTATATTTAATTTATATTTTTTTTAAACGTTAGTGTCAAACATCTCTAACCCTATTCTTTCAAAATTAAATCTCTCACAATTAAGTCCAACATATCAAACTATGCTCATATATGCTTCTATCTCGATCTTGTTTAATTTAATTATTTAAACAAAATAATATTTAAATTGCATTATTATTGATATCAAATATGTTAAACAATCACTAATAAGATCCTAGATAAGTATTATAAATTTCTCTAAGCATACTATTCATTATTTTCCACGAATGATGTACTAGTTGAAAAGAGGACCTTTCAAAATGCATTATATATATATATATATATATATATATATATATATATATACACACTAGTGAAAGTCCGTGCTCCGAGGGCACGGCAAAATATTTAAAATTAAAGAAGAAATATTTAAAAGTGATAAAATTATTTAACATAAAAAATATGCATATAATTTTATATAATAATTAAGTCAAATAAAAAAATTACATATAAAATATAACATTTTAATATTTCTCACTCTCCCCAACACACACTCACTTTTTCCCAATCTCAACTCCACCCACACAAAAATCCCCATCGCCCATCTCTCTCTTCTCAACACACACTCCCTCATACATAAACACTAATCTCAACCTCTCCCTCAAAATTTGTGCATAAATAGTACTATTCATTTGATCTGGGCCCCACGCCTTAACTTATAGTATAGATATATATATAGGGGCTTATTCTACTACAAACCACTTTTTCGTACAAACCGTACGAATCAGTTGTATCTTAGTACATTTTTGTTGTACGTTAGTTATATATCTGTATTTTGTAAAATAAAGATCCAACACAAGAATTTTTGTAAGAAAATCAACTAAAATACAACAAAAATATATTAAGATACAACAGGTTCGTAAATATACAACAAACTAACTAAAATACAAAGCTACAATAAAAACGTAATAAGATAAACGGGCTTTTAGTAAGATACAACATAAAAAATTAAGATACAACAAGATTAACGAAGATACAACAAAAATGTACTAA
>JAOWAN010000049.1:10683356-10694807 GCA_028566635.1 Lobelia cardinalis
AACCCATTACAACCTGTTATTTATTGTAACTCAACCCATTACAACCCATTTAACCCAAATTGACAGGCTTAATATTTGTGACTGACTGGATGTTTAATGTCCCATCGCTTGATTTTCCCTTAAGTTTGAACACATTGCTGAAACCTGGTCCTGTTGTATTTCTCAGTAAACAAACAACAGGCTATGTGTTTAGACTCCCAGAGCAAAAAACTCTGTTCAAATTTACAATAGTCACTGTTTTTGGATTCCATAAAAGTTAGATATCCAGTTTACTCAGTGACGATCATTTGTTGAAGGTCGGAGAAGGCAAAGATTGTGAGCACATAAGTGGTGCATTGATCAGCATATTACTTGGGCTCGCTGCGAGAAATTTGGGGATAATTTCTTGCAATGCAATGCCATAATCGATCCTTTTGGAGCATTTGCTTCAACTCCTGTTCCCTTAGTGTTTGTTTCAAGTACTTAAGTTGATTGGAAACTGCTGTTAGCCTTCTCACTTGGATTAGGTAAATACTTGTTGACACCGGCATTATTGGGCATCTATACGGGAGTGTTTGTGGCAGTTGCTTGCTACATGGCCAACCTGGTGGCATTCAGATTGTATCCTTTTTAAGTGACCAACAAAATTAATTGCTAGATTCAAGGATCACAACTATGGATAGTCATTTGTTAGGGATGCTCAGCTCCTTGAGAATGTCCTGCTAGAGCATTATTTGGGTAGCCTTGCCTAAACTCCAACAACCCTATGCCATTTTGCAACAACCACCTCGTTGAGTCCCTCATGAATGAGTTTCTCAATTTTTGTGCTGAACACAAAATCGACGTATGACCATTTTGAAACAATAAAGGTGTTGGTGGAAAGGTTTACTCAATGTATTCAACAAGATAAGTGATACCACTATAGGTCCCGTGGTAACACTGCCAAACTCTTGCCTACTAAACTATTATAGTTAACATGAAACCAGCTGTATAGTGGACATACATATAGTTGCTTTAGAAGAAACAAAAGAAACATAAAAAGAACAAAAAAAAAAGGAATTAATTAGATTCTATCAGAACAACTTAGTAGTGAAATCCATGCTCATATACAGTGTTGTTTGATAATGAGAGTGAGTGAAGTGATGGAAAGATTTCAAGATGTCTTAACCTAAACTGGTTTGTCACAATATATTATACTTCCTCCGTCCCACTTGAAGAGGGACAATTTCCTTTTAGAGGTTGCCCCAAGTGAAGAGGGACATTTCCGTTTTGGGCCACCCCATTTGATAACATTACTGTAACGCCCCAAAATCTTACAACAAATCAAACTAATCCAATCCATCAAACATAGCGCTAAAATAAATTCAATAATCTGAAATACTAATTAAAATCCTTCAATTCAATCATTCTCCAAAAACCCAATGAAAATCCAACATCAATTATTTATTACATTTATTCAAATGAAAACTCTAGAGAGTCTAGACAAAACCATAGAAAAATGTAGCGATCTAACTTTCTAAATAAAACCAATTACACTTTCGATCACTTCACTTTCACTTCCACTTCCACTTCCACTTCCACTTTCACTTTCACTGCACTATTCCTTCCGCTAATCATATACCTGATATGATAATAAGGAATGAGCTGCAAAGCCCGGCAAGTAATCATACACAAGATGGCCGAAATGGGATCAAGCATAGACGGGCACGAGTTTTTATAAAAGGACATTTTAAAATCAATCGAACCTTTTAAAACAATTAAAACGTCACGAAAGACCAATTGCTCAAACAATAAAACGATCACTTCAAATCAATCAAACTATAATACAAGTTCAGTATGGCCAACATATTATATCCCTATTTGGCAGGGCCACTATTTGCTAGCATATTAATCCCTACTAGCGGGACGACTGTCGTTAGCGTATTAATTCCCATCAACGGGACCACTGATGTTATTAATCCCCACTAACGGGACCACTGTTGTTAGCGTATTAATCTTTACTAACGGGACCGCTTTCACTTTTACACTCATACTGAACAAGTACGTAAACACTTCAATTGATGAAAATAAATCAATTACTTTCGATACGAATAAACTTTCAAAGCAAAATAATCAACAAATTACTGTTAATGAAACTAAACAGTCAAACTTATAAGGACACGTTCGATTCCATGGAACAATTATCAATAGTACTTTTGAAACTCAAAATTGAATTTATAAAACGAAGGCATCTTGTGTAAAATCACTTACCTCAATGTCGACAGGCCAAAATCAAAAGAACGGTACTTCTTTCCAATCGAATTGATCACTCGTACCTAAGTATCACAATTATCAACTCATATCAACTCTACTGATAATGTTACAATTAAATCACTAATTATCTATATTTTTCTAATCTATCCCAAAAAAAATACTCAACTCTCACACTCACAGTTTCAAGCCTTAGAACTAAGCAACACACGGAAGTTCACATTAGGCATGAAGACCGACGGCTTTGACTCTCAGGGCAATCCTCCCTCTCATCTCACTGAGATAGACACTATTTTTCATACACTTCATCATAAATTAAAAGTTCAAGAAATTCTCCATCACATGAAGAAATCATTTAATGAATTCAAACCTAATGTTTAAAATGTCAAAAATTGCAACTAAGGATTACCTTTACTAGAATATGTCCTTCTTCACGGCTGAACCATCGCCTCTTCCCTCTCGCTGGTGTCTACCTTTTTCCTTCACGCTCGTGCTCTCTATGTTTGATGTTTAACTTAGGGTCCGATCACGAGTACTGCATATGGTAATATTTAGTGATATGGTCCTGTTCACAATATGAATATGAGATTATATGGGTGATATGCGTTTATGAAGTAAAAGACTAAATTGCCCCCATGATGTGAAATGTTTGAATTAGATGTGAGGAAAGAGAATGTGATGTGAAATGTTTGAATGTGATGTAAGGAAAGAGAATGTGATGTTAAAGGTTTGAGTGTAAGGAGAGAGAATGTGATGTGAAAGATTTGAATTGATTTGTGAGAGTGTATAGGTATAAGGGCAATAAATGAAAAATGTTTGATATTGATATATGATATTGAGTGATATTTGGTGTGATATTAAACATATGTGAGATATGTTTGATGTAAGTGATATTATGATATAGGGAAATATTAGATTCGTAATCTGACCCTTATAAAAACAAAACCGTCAATTTGACCTAACTTAACTCCTCATTCCCCTAAAATAATGTCGTGAATTTTTAGAAGATAAACATTTAAAATTCTTTTAAATCCAAAAGAATTCTCACTCAAATTAGACTTGGTCAGAGGATGTTATTATAAAAATTAAATATATATTTGCAATTTTATTTTATTTATTTTAATAAAATTCTAGAATATTACAATTACCCTACCTTTTTACAATGATAACCTTGAGCTTCATGTCGATGGGTTTTTAAGGAAATTGCATGTTTTCAATTATTTTCTTAATTTGCATGTATAGTCAAAATGTCCATCTTAAAGTGGGACGTAAGGACTTTATGTTTGAATGTTATATTAAAACTTACAAACATTAAGTCGTAGACTGCAAAGACCCGTAACAACATATAAACATCTCTAATATGAAGAGTGTAGGAGCGTTCATCTGGTAGCCTTTGATTACCATTTCGACCAACCTATGTACAGGCATAATTTTCTTGGTATTAGAATTGACTTCATTGCCCTAGCTGCTATTTTATTTTATCAATTTCAAAAGTTAGAAGCACGGCAAATACTTCTTCAACTAATTCAGGTTTTACATATCAAAGATAATCAATATGATACACATTCCATTTTATGATTGTCTCAGGCATTTGAGGACTACTTGTATCATTCAAGCTTCACAACATTTATCTTCAAATTTCATCACTTTCCAGTCTGATTAATTGCTAAGCATAGATTATGAAACAAGTTCAGTCAACTATACTAACCTTGAGCATATTGGTTTTCAATCTATCTTTTCAATTTTTTTTCCCTTTTGAATCTGCCAGAAATATAAATGAAACTGCAGCAACATAGTCACAGTACAAACTCGACCCAATAAAGATACAGCTCTATGATGACAACTGACATCTTTACTCTTAACATACTACAATTAAAAGAAGGATTTTACAATGTTTTTGATGTTGCAGATTAACTAACTTACATGAGTTTTTCCATGTTTGGAATATTCACAGAAATGAACTGGCTGATTGTCTCATTGCTGGATGTATTCTTGATATGGTAGCTGCTTGTTGAAAGGCTTCAACGGAAGTCACTCAAGTCAAAGCTTTTAGCATGAGACGATTCATCATGACTTTACTGACGATTTATGAGGTTCATTGGTGTATCAGTGACATGTACCTGACATAAGTAATTTTATGATAGAACCATGAAGGTTAGTAGCTCATTTGTTTTCACAACTTTCCAGCTAGTTTGCAAATCGAGTGTTTTTTGGCCTCCTTCCTACTTTCCTGACAAACCATTCCTGATACCTCTTGTTAATTTTTTGTCCGAGAAGCAGCCCCACCACTAATCCACTCCCAACTCCTGTGAATATGACAATCCAATCAACTCCGCTTGGGGACTCAGAATCATTATCATCTGCTCCATCTATGCTTGCTGGTGGAGAAGGTGGAGCTTTCAGTTCCCCACATTTCTGTGATGAAGGGTCTCCACCAAAGTGCTAGATTTCCCAGGTAAGAACTATTCTGAAATGTATTGAACTGATTACCTTGTGGTATTTGTTCGGTAAGATGGTTGTGACTTGTGAGACAGGTTTAAGAATGCAAGGAAGCTTAGATGTTCTAGTTGCGGAGGGATCTTCCCAGAGAGTTCATTTTGAGAAAGGTCCAACGATTCAAGCTTTACTAGGTTCTCTGTGGAAGATGGGATGACACCAGTAAGTTGATTGTTGGAAAGGTTGAGCAACTGCAGCCCCTGGAAGCTTCCAATCAATTTGGGGATCTCTCCGCTGAGTTTGTTTCTGGAGCGATCAATAGCTGTGAAGATGTAAGGATTTCTCATACTCTGTCTTCACACCTTTGTTAGTCATCGTCAATGAATACTCATAGCTGCCACACCAGATCGTGTCCTGTATTTCTACAGTTTGGTTTGATGTCATGTATGCCAGCCACTCTATGTTGGCAATTTTCATTGCAGCCCAATCTCAACAAAAGAGCAGTAAATTCATTGTTGGAAAGGTCGGTAATACGCAGCTTTGGGAAAGTTAAATTGAATGTCGGACTCATTAGTGCCCCCTTCATTTTGTTGGATCCTAAGATGAGAACTTGCAGCTCTGGTAATGCTCCCAACCAGAAGGGGAACTTATACTCTATTCGATTCTCACCAAGATTAAGAATCTCAAGTTGTGTACAGTTTGCCAATGATATCGGTACCTGCCCTTCTAATTGATTTTGACTTAGGTCCATCATTGTCAAGTTACATCCTTTAGTGTATACTTGAGGAATTGTACCGCGGAATTTATTGCCCCTGAGATTCATTACCACCAGAGAATTGCTTAAGTTTCCTAAACACGGAGGAATAGTGCCACTCATGCTGTCATTAGACACGTCTAGAATATTAAGAGACCTACTAATACAGATGTTTGGTGGAATTTCTCCCGTAAGTATATTGTTTCTCACAGAATAAGCATACATATTGGGTGGAGGAAGTGAAAATGATCCTTGGAGCATGTTATCTCCGAGGTCAAAAACATGTAAATGTTGCCATGGAAGAACAACTCAATGTTGATACCAGCCTTGAGCTGTCCCCTTCCTTTTATTCCTCATCCACCCAGGTGTTAGCTTAATTTTGATTTTAGGAAGGGCAAGGACCTCTAATTTCTCTTGGGAATGAAGTCAGTCTGGGAAGTCACTCAAGTTGCATGAACCGAATCCTAAGAACTTGAACTGGGGTAAATGATTATTCTTGGTTGTGTTGGTTAGAAGTGAGATGCTGTTGTATGATAGTAGGAGTTGAGAGAGATTTTTCAAGTTCTGAAAGAAGTCTGCTTGCACCGTGCTATTGATTTTATTGAAAGAAAGATCAAGATGACGAAGACTGGCAAGTTAGAGAATAAGCTGGTATTTGGTTATGCAGTTGGTTGTGCGAGAGGTCCAATGAAATCCGGTGATTCAAATTACCAAGTGAACCTGGAAGTGTTCCTGAAAGCTGGGACGCGGACAAGTTCAGAGTTGACAAACACAGCCGATTGGCAATTTCCGATTGGATTTGGGAGTGATTATTGGCAAGGTTCAATCTATGGAGGTGAGAGAGGCTGAGGAGGGTGCTAGTATAATCAATGGAGCTGTACAGAAAACTGCTATTGAGATCAAGGCCGATCACATGACCGTTGTGCACATCACACTCAACTTCATCCCATTTGCAGCAATCACTTGTTTCTCCTTCAAGCTTCCATGTATCCAGCTTTGGATAAGAATAAGGATTGCTGGACAAAGACTTGCTAAGCGAAAAACTTGCTTGAATTGCAACAAAGCAGAGCTTTCACGTCATGGCATAATGGTTGCTTAGCAAGTGAGAAGGATTTGATCAATACAAGGAGATACTAGAATAGATGATAAAGTACATAATGGCGTATATGCAAGTTGCTTTGTGGGGAAGTTCTTGCTAGCGATGAATTTATAGGATGATCCTAGTCGCATATCATCATCGATGAAGTTCTTGCTTAGCATAACTTTTAAGAATGCCGCTAGACTGTTCACCCAAGAGACTAAAACATAATGAAAGCTCTAAAAGAATAGCTAAAGGTAATGACAATAATATGACCCCAAACTGATATTACAGGATAAACAGATATAAAACAAATGCAGATACTCAAATGTCTAAAAGACTCAAATAAAACCAACTAGGAATTCTGATTCCTTGTAGACTGCTATGAAATTTCTAACGTGATTCCTACTTTGCTCAGAAACCATTTATGATACCTTGTATTAAGATTATGTCCGAGAATCAACCCAATCACTAGTCCGCTAACAACTCCTGCGAGTATAACAACCCAATCAACTCCCGTGGGAAACTCAGAATCACCATCTTCGTCTATAGTAGGTAGTTCTAAGGGTGAAGCTTCAATTTCCCCACATTTCCTGGATAAAGGATCTCCACACAACGCAAAATTATCCATATATGAATTGTTCTGAAAAGTGCTGAACTGATTACCTTGCGGTATGGGACCCACTAGATGGTTGGAAGAGACGTTTAAGAATGCAAGGAAGCTCAGTTGATGCAACTGCGAAGGGATGCTTCCAGAGAGTTTGTTTTGAGAAAGATCCAACGATTCTAGCTGTGTTAGGTTCTCAATCGAAGCAGGGATACAACCACTAAGTTCATTGTTGGAAAGGTTAAGCGACTGAAGCCCCTGGAGGCTTCCAACAGATGCTGGAATCTCCCCACGGAATCTGTTGCTCGAGAAATCAATTACTGTGAAGACGTTCAAGATTTTCTCATACTCTGTCTTTACACCTTTGTTTGTCATCATCATAGAAAACCCGTAGCTGGCACGCCACATCATTTCCTGTACCGGTACCGTTGTATTCGATTCAAGGTATGTCAGAGTCTGTACGTTTGCCTTCTTCATTCCGTCCCAAGATTCTAACGGCAGAGGACCTGAAAATGCATTGCTGGCAAGGTCGATGATACGCAGCTTTGGAAATTGTAAATTGATGGTTGGACTCCTTATTGTCCCGTAGAAATTGTTGGATCGTAAGATGAGAACCTGCAGCCCAGGGAGGGCTCCCAACCAGAAGGGAAACTTATCCTCTAGCTGATTCTCAGCAAGAATAAGAATCTCAAGGTTCTTACAGTTTGCCAATGATCTTGGCACCTGTCCCTTTAGTTGATTTTGACTGAAGTCGAGCATCGTTAAATTGCATCCCTTTGTGTATTCTTGAGGAATGATACCACCAAAGTTATTGCCTTTCAGATTCAGTATGGCTAGAGAATCACTCATGTTGCTTAAGCACAGAGGAATGTTGCCACTCATGTTGTTATTTGATACGTCTAGTAAAGAAAGAGAACTTCTATGACAGATCATTGGCGGAATTTCTCCCGTCAGTCTATTGTCCGACACCAAATAACCATAGATATTGGGTGGTGGAACTGGGAATGATCCTTGCAGCATGTTATCTCTGAGATCAAAAATGCGTAAACTAGGCCATGGAAGAACAACTGGATTTTGATCCCAGCCTCGAGTTCTTCTGTTGTTTTCATTCCTCATCCACCCTGGGATGTCCCGGATTCTGTTATCAATCAGAGATAGTACCTCTAAATTCTCTTGGGAACGCAGAAATTCTGGGAACTCACTCACATTGCATGAATCCAATCCTAAAAATCTGAACTTGGGCAAACATGTACTCTTGGAGTTGTTGGTAAGGAGTGAGATAGTGTTATATGATAGATGGAGCTGAGAGAGATTCCCCAGGCTCAGAAAAATGTCTGCATTCACAGTCCCATTTAGGTTATTGTAAGAAAGATCCAGAAATTCAAGGTTCTTGAGGTTAGAGATAGAGCTCGGAATTCGACCATCTAGTTGATTATGTGAAAGGTCTAAAGAAGTCAATTTGGTCAGGTTACCAAGCGAAGCTGGAAGTGTTCCTGACAGTTCCAAAGATGATAGGTTAAGGATCAACAACAATGAAAGATCGGAGATTTCCGATGGGATTTGAGAGTAATTGAAGTAATTGTTGGCAAGGTTCAATTTCTGAAGGCGAGTGAGGCCGAAGAGGGTACTAGTAGAATCAATAGAACCTAACAGAAAACTGCTACTGAGATCCAGGCCAATCACATGACCGGTTTCCACATCACACTCGACTCCATCCCACGTGCAGCAATCGCCTGTTTCTCCTTCAAGCTTCCATGTCATGAGCTTTGGATGAGATGATCGATTGGCTGGGGCAGACTCGTTAACTGAAAATCTTTGCTTAAATTTCAGCAGGGCAGAGCTTTCGCTGTCATGGCATAAACGTTGTGTTGGTAGTGAGAGGGAATCAATCAATACAAGGAGATGAAAAGAAAAGATCATCAAATGCTGCAGAAACATACAAAATGGCGCCATGGTGTATGCTACCCCCCCCCTTTTTTTTTTCCTTTCTTTTTTTTGCGCATGAAACTATATGCTAAACATGGAGAAGCTTACCACGAACACGATATTCGATCTCTGAGAAGCTGTACACATTTCACATGTTTGTAGAATCAAAATAATTTAAGGTAAGTTTGGAATTAAGGGAACTCATTGGATCAATGTGCCCAGAATTGAGAATGGTTGAAAAATTAGGAGAAGATTAGGTCCTATCAATCCTAGCCATGTCTTTTTATGTCACAGACCAATTGTAGCCATGACTTTTTGTGACAGAGACCAATCCTAGCAAAGACGTAAACTAATTTGGTGAGAATTGCATGTCAAACTCATGCTGGTCGCATTTTACTAGAAAAATCACAGGAATTTTTCTCCTTTGAAGTTTTATCTGTAGACGAAATGTGTGGCAATTTAATTTTCACATAGAAGTTCAACGAAAGAAGTAAACATTAATTTCTTGGTCTTGTTTTCTAACTAATAATTCAGAAAATACAACGGGATGAATAGCCACTTCTTATCAGGATAGATATCTCAATGTTGCCATTCAGGTATGGTGCAGAGTGTCCAGACAGGCTCGTGATGTACAATCCGCACAAGGTAGTTTACGTCGCTTTCACATGACCGTAGGGAGATATTATACGGTTATACTAGCGCAGACTATCTGCCTCCCTTATATCTCTCTTGAGGTCATTTTCAGGAGTGGTGATTTTTACTTCACAGATATACTGTTCTTATTCTTGTTGGTTCCTTCAGGTCACTAAGCCTCATGTCAGAGCAATTGAGCTGTACGAAATTTTGTGGAGGAAGAAGGTTCCGGTGTTTGAGCGATCACTGGCGGTGCTAGAGCAGCTTTGAACACCTTAAACATTCAAAGCCCTCCAAATTCCCGGATTTCGACGAGTGTCACTCCAAATTCTGCTGACCCTCTTAACTTAGCGTACGGCTCCCCCACGGGCATGACTGTCCCAAATAAAAATTACATTCGGTGTAAAATAGTTATCGAGTACTTTAAAAAGCCTATTTCAAATGTATTATATAAAAATTATATCGGAACATGATGGGAACGAGAACACTTGAGACGAGAATGAGAATCTATGGCACAAGATAAGCTTTAGTAAAATAAATCAAGATGATCAAAATCTAACATGTCTGAAAATACTACTGTCGTAAACACTGTCGACGAAGACGATAACATAGGAATTTTTTATGTAAAGTGAAAAATCAAAACGATTGGAGAAAAAGTACAATTATGACCCCTTACTCGAAGTGGAGAGATACAAATATCCGTGGGAAGGACATTTCAAGCAAAAAGACATCTAATGGCTTCAAATGGTTGAATTGGTTTAGGGTGGGAGTTCTTTCCTTCAAGTCCATCAGTTTGGTCCAAATCAATCATTAACAGTAACATGTTACATTTGCTCAAGATTTGCTAGCTTGAAGCTTCAACTGTTCTTGCCTACGCGTGAGCGTAAGCGATGTGCTTCAATGAAAATGTGTATCGCTGTCTTAGAGTTGAGTCAAGGTCAAGTATTGGGCAAATTTGAGTTGAGGCCTTAAGCCAAAACGAAGCTGAGTCAAGCCTTCGCAAGCTCGAGTCAAGTTTGAGTGGGCTCACTTAGAAGTCCCGAGCTTCTGTCACCTTGGGTCCTATCTAGATTATCAACGGGCTTAGAATATAAATGGCCGAATGGATTTAATTTAAGTGCTAGTAACAGATTTGTGCTGCTTGCCCGTCGTTTCAGCCACAACCTTTATCAACCCTTTTGCTCCTCTTTTTGCTTTTGTATTTGGCCCAAATATAATGTTCTTTAAAGTGCCAAACATGATTATGACCGAATAATTTAGAAGAGCTTGCAATTGCAATTTCTAACTTCTGTCATCTGTTTGCATTGATATAGGAATGCTTTGCAAATGAGTAAATTGTTCTTTCCTGATCTATGTTATGATGGCACACTATTTTTTTCACATAGTTCATATGGATCAGTAGTTCAGTACTGAAAAACATGTTTTGCAAGATGGGTTTTGAAAGGGATCCTATAGACTATAGTTCAGAACTCAGTGCTCGAGGTGCTTATTCCAGGCTTAGAGCATCTCCAACCGAGTGTGTTTTGGCTTGCTATTTGCCATTTTATAGCAAGCCATCCGAATTTCACGGCTCCAACGGGATTGCTAAAAAATGACGAGCTCGCTATAAACTAACTTTGGCTCGCTATATATAGCGAGCGTTTCATAATATGGCAAGCCAAAAAAAGAATAAAATATTCAGGCCCCAAGCTGATTTTCAACCCAACAAAAAATTTCAACAATCAAAATTAACCTCAACAACCAAAATTAAAATCTGAAATCCTCTATATCTTCAAAGTGATATTTACA
>JAOWAN010000049.1:10694907-10709763 GCA_028566635.1 Lobelia cardinalis
AAAAAATTATGTATAATATGAAAAAGAGTATGCTGAGTATTCGAAAGAGTATAATGTATATGAAAAAGATTATGATGATCATATGCATATAAACATCTTAACGTAAATTAAAAAAAGATTATGTATACTATGAAAAAGAGTATGCGAAAGAGTATGATATATATGAAA
This sequence comes from Lobelia cardinalis, assembly GCA_028566635.1. Taxonomy (NCBI): domain Eukaryota; kingdom Viridiplantae; phylum Streptophyta; class Magnoliopsida; order Asterales; family Campanulaceae; genus Lobelia; species Lobelia cardinalis. The sequence goes on from JAOWAN010000049.1 coordinate 10,695,076, forward strand.
AAGATTGTGATGATTATATATTAAAGATTACGTATACTATGAAAAAGAGTATGTTGAGTATGTGAAAGAGTATGATGTATATGAAAAATAGTATGATGGTTATATATATAATATTTCTTAACCTAGATGCTTGATATACTAATTGCTTTTTGAAAATGAGTGAAATTCTATTATGATTAAATTTGTTATAGGTAGGTGCCTTAATTTACGGGAGAGAATAAATCTCGTAATTAATGTGATTTGAAAAAGCATGAAATACAACAAAAAGAGCATACATATCACATTAATATGATTTGAAATTCCAAAGTTACTGCATTAATTAGTTTGTTACTCAAATTAATTATTCAGTGGGCACTAAGCGCGTGTATATATAACAAACAATTGGCTGAAAAGACGTTTAGTGCACACACAAACAAACCTGCGACCTAAACTCACCGGACGCCCACACAAACCTGACACACATTCCCTTCCTCTCTCACCCTTTCTGACCTCTATCTTTCTCTTTTTTTTTTCTAAGAAATTCGTAAAAAAAATATTGTTATGATTGTCACATCAATCACTTTAAATTATAATATAAATTTTATTTTCTCTCTCATCACATATTATTTATAGTATAAAAAAGTAAAGTGGGACCAAAGCTGATAAATAGTAATTTTTTTCATGATTACTTAATGATTAGATGTAGATTATAGTACACACAAGACTTTTCCTCCTATTAACTTTTCCTTATTCTTTTTTTTAACGGTTGACCCCTTTTAATTTCTATTTATTTACATATCACGCAAAAAATCTCTTTAAGTTTAATTTTTATTAAATAATTATTTTTTATAATTAATAATATAAAATATATTATGAATTATCATTTAATTTTTTAAAATATAAATCACGTGTCCTTGAACACGGACTTACACTAGTGATTTATAAAAAAAAAGAGAATGTTTCACTGAAAGGTGAAGGGTAAATCTGAAAAAAAAAAAAAAAAAGTAGAAGCAAAAATGACAGTCAATTTGGAACAATTATTTGGTTAAAAAGAAACAATTAAAAAGAAACAATTAAAAAGAAATATTCGAAAGAATTTAAATAGGTTGTTCTATATATCTCCAAAACCATTTGATTAAATTTGACGTAGGAGTATAATTTTTGAAGAGGGTGATCAAATACACATGATGTTCATTAATTCTCAAATATTGTGACTTCTTTATGAATATGTTAAACACAATTTTTTTTTTGTACGAATAAGTATTCAATATATTAATTCGAGTTTAATTTAATTTATTTATTACATAATTAAATTGATCGATTAATTAAATAAGTTATAATAGCTTGAATTCATTATAACCTATTATTTATTTTAACTCATTTTAACTCATATTAACATACTTACTAATTATAAGTAGTTATGCCTCCTCGTACGTATGCAGGGCCGGCCCAAAGGTAGGGCAAGCCGGGCGATCGCTCTGGGCCCAAATTAATAAAAGGCACAAAAAAAAATTCCTTATATAAGTAGGGTAATTTTTTTTGTTCTATTTGTTTATACGGAACGGTAGTTTGCAAAAATTATCTTAATCTTCTTTTCAAAATTATCTCACTTTTCTCTTTCACACCGTGAGAATAGTATCTTTTTGAATTTTACGCTCAATATTTTTATTTATAATTAAAACCAATTTTCGAGTAATCTTCTCTCCTTCTCTCCAATTAAACCGTTGTTGTATTATTTACGAACGAATTTTAGTCAATAGACTTAGATGCTCTTTAGCAAAATATAATATTGCAATCTTGTTCGAGATTCACTAAGCTGTTAATATTATCCAATACTTATGCGGTATTTTTTAGTTTTTATTTAATTTCATATATTTTTCTACTATGTTATTTATTTTATAATTTTAAACAATTGAATAGTAAATGATCGTTATTTATTATTTATTTAAATTCTTTTTTTAACAATAATATATGAAGATTGTGCGCTCTTCTTCTTCTTTTAATTTTTTTTTATCAAGTGACTTTAAAAAAAATAGTTTTAACGAGATGAAATATATATATTGTTATAAAATTATTTAAGTCATCATAAAATTGATAAATTAAAGTATTATTTTTACGTTTATAGTATGATAAATGAGGGCACAAATTTAATTTTTTTCCGGGGCCTCAAAAACATTAGAACGCCCCTGTACGTATGCATGTCGATGTCAAATCACGAGCAACTTACGTTAAAGTTGTCAAATTAATTAGTCTCCATCTCGTTTACTTGTATATACTAAGATAAATAAGCGAATTCACCTAATCTAAGTAATTATCTTCAATAAATATGTGGATACAGTTAACTCACTAATTAACTAAGCAATATTCCAATACAAAGTAGGAGTATAGATACAACTATATTGATGTGCCTGTATCAGAGAGCAATGTTAGGTTTGTGGGCCATCTTCATGCTTGTAAAAGCCAATTGGAGGATTATCTTTGGTATCACCTGCTCCCTAGCTAGCTTGGTTCCAAAAAGTCTTTTAATTTCTTTAATTTTACATCAACTGAATTGAACTATTAAAAAATAGGGATGAGAGGAACATTTTTTAGGCTATGCCACCACAACATCAATCACTTTTAAGTGTAATGGCACTTGGCTTGTAATTTTCTAAACCGCCTTGCATTAATAAGGTTTATCCACTTCAATAAGATATGAACCGACCCTTATGGTTAGCCATTACCCTTGTGTTTGATTGGTTCTAAAGCCAATAATTTGCCCTATATAATGATCCCTCCTTAATTAATTAGCTCTCCATTAACATACTTTCATAATTATAACATTAAGCATTTTTATGCTCTTACTTCAAAACTAACTTCTCATGTCGTCTATTGGCTTTAGTTTTGCTCAAGTTAACACACAAAAAGAGTGTCTCAAGGTGAAAATTAAAAAGATGGAAGCGGAACGTGTGCTGAAGTATTGCGAGTTAATCGGTCATAAAGATAAACAAACTGCGTGTGATATTAAGCACAATGACATGAAAAAGACGGTTTCCCCCGAAGGTTTTATGGCTTGATCTCAACTTTGGAAATACTAGCTAATTAGGGTTAATATGTTGAACTAAAGATTTTGTGATATGTATTGATATAAGAAATATTATTGTGTTGTCCTCGTATCTTCCCTCTTTCAATTTTATTTTGTACCTTTGGCCATAGTCATTCTATAAACATTATATTTTGTATTTGTGCTTGTGCTTGTAATTAATTGTGCTTGTGCTTGTATTGGTGCAGCTGTTGTTGTTACTATTGTTAATGTTGTTGTTGTTGTTGTTGTTGTTGTCGTCGTCGTTGTCATTGGTCATTGGTACAACTACAAATATTAAGTAACCAACTCATGATCTAAGCTTTTAGATGAGTTAATTACTTTACATGATATCAGGGCTCTAAGTTTTACAAGTACTTGAGTTCAAATCTTTCCGCTTATATTTATCCTATAAGCTCTCCACATATGCACATAAATGAGAGTGTCAAAATATGATATATATATATATATATTAATATGACTCTGTCTAAAAGTTTATGCATTTAAATAAGCCGTCACTTACAAAATAACTTGCAATCATATGAAGGCTATTTGAGTAATCTGATTTTCTTGATAGTTGGGACATTAGCCTTAAAAAATGCTGGAATTAAAATTCTTTAAAGAAAACCAAAGCGATTTGAAATTTAATCACAGTAAAGACTTCAATATATCGTTTCTCTATCTAGTTGAGATATCGAGAATAATTTGACATAACAACGAGGCAACTTACCTTCTTAACTTGTTCAAATAATATATAAATATTAAATATATATAGCGGGTAGATTAGCTAAAAATTAAATTTAAATATAAACTATAAGAACCTATTATCATTCCTAGATCTTCAATATTCAAAATGGCAACAAAAAGTTTAGAGGAAAAATGAAAAGCACTCCTTTCACATTTTTTTAAGTATCAAACGCAAATATCTCTTGATATACAACTCGTAAATAAAGTTAATTATGAATTTTTATTCGAATTGAATTCTTTTTCAAATAAGATCTACGATAGACATATTTTGGACACTTTTTTTCTGCGTTGAATCTCTAGTATAGTGGCGTTAAAATTTAGGATTGTGGTGGAACCTCCCCCTAAGGTTATATTTGTATTTAAACTAATTTTCATTATTGTTCTGTAGAATTTTATATGATGCGTTTGAGTTCATGAGTACATTTTATGTCTCTATAGTTGATTTATTGCTCAAAAGATATTTCATATTTAATCTATAAATGGATAGTTATTATCAGATCATTATGCACTAAAGACTCAACAACAATACAATAAAAATTCAACGCACAAATGCATTTGTGATTCAAAAAAAAAAGATTCAATAACAATGCACTAAAAATTCAGCACAAAAAATTATTTAGTTTCAATTAAAATAATATTGAGATTCAATAAAAATGTACAACTAAGATAAAATATATCAATATACAACACCAAAAATACTAAAACTTAATAGAAGTGTGCGATTCAAAAATAATGCACTAAAGATCACCATCGTACACATTCCTCTTTTTTCTTTCCTCTAACCACAAAAAATGCACGAAGTATTCAACAAAAATGAAAATTTAAAAATAATACACTAAAAATTAAAAAAAAAAATCACTTATAGATTCAATAAAAGCTATAATAAGATTCAATAAAAATATACTATTAAGATAACATATACTGAGAATAAACATAAAAAACACTGATTTAATAGAGATATGTGATTCAATGTAAAAAAAAAAAATTGCTCACAATATATCCATCATAGTTCTTATTTTGAAAGATAATTCAATTTGGAACAAAAATCTATAGTTAAACTTTATTTTCGAGTTATAAATCACACTTGGCCTTATTCTCTCTACCTTCATGTCTAAGTTGATTTGGTATTGATCTAATAATTCTCAATGGTTCCTAATTTTTATTTTATATCTAATTCTCATTTGATTCACTCATTATATATATATATATATATATATATAAGTAAAAGTAAATAAATAAATAAATATAGGTAGGAAGGTAGTTGTTTAAATAATAATCTAAAAATTTGTGAATCACTAGAATTCAAAAATTGATAAATGATAAATGTGGATCCTAAATAAGATAAAACTATTAAAGATTGATTTAAAACATGAGCAATGGATTTTCGGTGTAATGATTTATACAATAAAGAAAGATTTTGTTAGAAGGGTTAACTAGGGAAAATTCTTGTGTAATGCATGTTTTTGGGTTATTTGATATTTATACCTCTGTACTTAAACTTTTACTTAGAATTTACCCCTATATAATTTTTTTTATAACATTGGACAAGTACTTTGAAATAAATATGCAATGTCTTCCTTCCATCCAATTTTCGTCAAATTAACTAATGAAAATTAAAACTTACCACCCCTGATTACATTAATCCTCTAAAAAAGTCCCCAATATCTAAAATTATTTTCATATTTACAAAAAATAAGTATAATAATAATAAATTAATACTAATTAAATTTCAATAAAAAATAAGTTTTATTAATTTAACATCAATGTATATAAATATATAAATTTACTATAATTTATATTTATAAATATAGATTAAATAAATTTATATATATTAAACTATTAAAGTAAATTAAATTTCACTTTTAAACTATTAATTATAATTAAAGTTAAAAATATTTATAATTATAAATAATACCTAATTATACAATAACTTGTTTAAATAAAAAGATTACTTTAATTATTTTTTTATTTTAATAAATCCTTCTAATTACCTTAATTAAAATTTTCTAATCCCGCCACCACCCCCATTCTCACCTCCACCTCTGGAACAAGGTCCACCACCATATCACCATCACCACCACCATCATCTTCATCACCTGCCACCACCTAAAACCGTCAAAAGCCACCATCTTCAACCCCATCTCCACACTACCATCACCATCAACCCTCCCTGTCTTCCCTAAAGCCAAAATTTCAGCACCATCTTCAACCCCTCTCCCACCTCAAATCCCAATTAAATTACACTAAAATGTAGTACTAGAAATTGATTAACAACGAAATTGACAAGTCGAAGCGAAAAACATACAACCATGGCAGCATTTTGATACTCTTTGAAAAGCGAAACAGTCGGGAACCGGCCAGCCAAGCTATGTGTCACAGTACTTTCCTCACTCATTCCACCGCTGAACGGAGATCCCTCGGAAAACCTGGGGGAAGAATACGATGGAGTAGTGGGCGTGGTCTGCTGCACGTGCTTAACCATAGCCAAGGCAGCAGGCGGACTGGATTTGATGAGTTCGGGGACACACAGCCGTGCGACAATCTTATTAGGACGGAAATGATAGTCTTAGTCGAGGACTTCGCCAACATCGGTCATGAGGTGGCGGGGCGAGAATTAGGGTTTGGTTTGGAGGAATTGGGGAGGTTGAGGAGCGGGGAAGGGTAAGGGATGTTGGGAGAGGGAGGGAGGGATTTGTGGTCGTGATGGAGTTTGTGAGATTTGGGGGTGGTAGAGAGGGAGGCGGGGGCGGAGTCGATTGCGGCCCAAGAGCGACGTCGTCGAAGTTTAGCTGGTGGGCATAGTTCACCGGCGACTGTTTGTTCATTTCTCTCTCTATTGTGTGTGTGACTATGTGTGATTTGGACGGGAACGGGAGAGGGGGAGGGACGGGAGAGGGGAGGGGAGAGGAGAGGGAGGGGGAAGGGAATTTTTTATTTTTTTTATAAAATAATTACACTTACCCCCTAACCTTTATTTGAGATTTTTTTGAACTGAATAGTATAATTAGGGGTTATAAGTGTTAAATATTGTAATTTTTTCGTTAAGTTTTAACGAAAGTCTAACGATAGGGCAATATTGCTGATACTTTTCAAAGTACTCGTTCAATGTTGCAAAAAAATTGTATAGAGGTAAATTCCAAATAAAAACCTAAATAAAGAGGTATAAATATCAAATAACCCAAACGTTTAGAGTTGCCAAAATTCTCGCAACCGTGAATTTAAAATTTGTATTCAACGCTTACTTGGAAGACTACAAACGATTAAAAAAAAGAGCGAAACAATACTCGTTAAATTCATAGACTTGTCCATTTGATACTAAGAAGGGGTGATCACAAACAAATAATTACTCAATAGATATCTTATAGCACTATTTTAGACCGTAAATAAGTCTGTCGATTGGGGTTAAATGAGTTGTAATGAGTTGAGTTACAACAAATAACAGGTTGTAATGAGTTTAACCTATTATAATTTATTTAATTAACCGATCAATTCAATTATATAATAAATGGATTAAATTAAAATTAAATTAACATTTAAATACTCTTTCACATAAAAAAATATATTTTTTTTATATATTATAATATACAAATTTATAATTAAATAGATTAAACTATTTAATCATTTAAATAAATTAGAATAAGTTAATGAATAACAAATTGATATTCTAAGCAAGTAAAATGAGTCACAAGATTCCAATTCCAACTGTTTCAATTCAAATTAACAAAACGACATATTCCCCAGATATTTACTCGGTCCCTCCTTTTACTGACATACAAATATACAATCACCGACGAGATTAGTGTAATGTTTCGAAGGAATTTTTTTTTTCATTTTAAAGATTTTATAATAATTAAAATAAAATAAATAAAAAAAATGTAGGATCAACAAGAGAATATATCGAAAGACTAAAAATTTAAACAAAATATCGTACAAGTGAATAGGCCCTCATTCTGAATTGGAAATTTTCTTTACTAAATCATGTGTCATTTTTCATTGGGTTAACGGTATTTTAGGCCCTAATATTTGATCATTTTGGCATTTTGGGCCCTCAGATTTCAAAGTTGGTGATTTGGGCCCTGATGTTGCTAAGTTGCAGCAAACCAGGCCTTTTTGTACGAAAAACGTTCAAAAATGACAAAATATGGGGGCCCAAAATGCTAAAGTGGTCAAACATTGAGGCTCAAAATGCCAAAGTGGTCAAACATTGGGGCCTGGTTTGCTGCAAAAAGGCCTGATTTGCTGCAACTTTGTAACATCAGGACCCAAATCATCAACTTTGGAACCTGGGGGTCCAAAATGCCAAAGTTGTCAAACATTGGGGCCTAAAATGCCGTTTTCTCTTTTTCATTACATGACTTTTGAAAAAAATACGTATTCTTAAATTTACAGTTTAAAATTTTAAAATTATCTTTTAAATAATAGAGATGGAGTTTTAGAAGATGAAAAATAAAGTAAAATACCATTTCGTACAGAAAATTTAGACTCCCTTATTCTTTTCGATCATGAATAGAAAAACGATTTGACGACTTGGCATCATAATTAAGGAGACAATTTAAATTAAATAAATAAATAAAGCAAATGATTGAAATTTATTGTTCATAGGTTCAGTAGAATGTTTGTGTTAATCAATATAAAGTTCTTAAAAGAAAATATTTACTTATTTTGATTTATTACAAAATAAAATATATAATTTTCATTTTGAATAAGAAAGGAATATAAAACTCTTCCCTACCAACCCCATGTGAAGTACTCCCTTCATCCTCACCTTAATTCCTCCCATACCAACCACACACATAATAGATCAGTGCGGTAGTGTGCAGGGTTCGATTCCCCGCAAGGTGAAATTGACTCTGTTACAAGCGGGAATGACCTAAGGGTTAAGAGCCCTGGGCCTATTCGTTAGCTCTCCACCCTGACTCTTGTGATGCATATCCTGCGATTTACCTCCTTCATATTGGCTCAGGACATGATCGATAGGGGACTGTCAGGGTTGCAATCTCAACCATTTTTTTTTTTTTAAGAAGGAAACCCCGCCCAACTGCTAAATGCGGATGAACAGACCATTTAATTACTCTAATGGGCTGTTCATTTAGGCTATCAGATTAGGTGGTCTTACATGTGCTCAAGGTGGGAGCCCATTTGCCCATCCACTTTTGCACTTCTTGATATGGTTTGGGCTTGGGATTTTGGAGGAGAAATTTTTTGTGGGCCTAACTTTCTAGTTTTCGTTCTAAATTTAACGAAGATGTCATTATTATTTATCGTCCCTAATTTTTCATTTCCGGTCATATAATTATTTTAACGTTATAACTTTGACACTTTAAATAATCAAAAATTTAAATATTTTGCATTTTAATTGATGTCATTAATTACACTTTTACTTGTTTCCAATGCAAAATATTTTTATGTTCAAATATTTAACAAAGGACTTTTGTTATAATCATCAGGTTTTTAACATGAAATTGCAACAGATCATATTACAACGTGTTAAAAGAAGAGCACAAATAAGAATTCAAGGAGAGAATAACCTCAATCAAATCCAGAAAGAAAGATTAAAATAAAAAATAAAAAATACAAAAAATATTTTAGAAACATGAAAAATCATTTCCCAGGAAAACACAATATGCAGTTGAATGAACTAAAGATCAACGTCGCAAGTGGCGGAACTCTGGAGGAAACCCTTGGGAGAGGAGAAATGTGCCATCACAGGTGCACACAGAACCCTCATGGTCCGATGCCTCGACTTCCATGCTCCCACCTTAAACCTTATCCTGGCCTTCAACCGAAACTCTAACTCAACCACCCCCGATGACTTCTCGAGCCTCAGGTCCCTCCCGGCATTGCCAAACAACGCAACTTCTTGAGTCACGAGTTTCAACCCCAAATGCGTCACATTTCTATGAGGCTGAAAATAAGGATCAACGGTACCAAAAGCCACTTTCTGATCATCATAAGACACGAAAGTCTCAATCTTGTCGTAGTAAATAGCAACCCGAGTGTTGGGATTGTAGGCTCTTACAACAATGTTGAATCGGGCACTGAGGTGGTTATTGGTTAAGTTATAACCATGGATAGTGGCATCTTCGATCGTGTAAACTAGGCGTTTTGGCTTTACCGTGAGCCAAATGATGAGCACGGCTAGTCCAACGAGGACTACAAGTGCTAGCAAGACTATCGCAATAATTCTCAGTAGCCTCGACTGTCTAGGCCTAGCTGCTTGTTGGGATGCAGGAGCAGCCATTTGTTAAGGGAACGATCAGATGTTTTTAGCGTGCTGAACTTTGTACTTCAATTGTTTTATATATAGAAGAAAAAATTAGATAGGGTTATAATTATTTTTGGTGCATTACACTCATTTGAAGGTGAAGAGAATGCCCTGCCTACAAGTCTTTCCTTTTTCTTTCCATCAATTCCCTTTTGTGTCACTAAAACACTTTCTGCTTTGTAATTGCTTGTAGGGGACTAAAGTCATCAATAAAATCCGATTTCCGTGTTCTTGAAATTTCGATTCCATTAAAAATATTGTCAGAACAGCTAGACAGCCCTTGGTACTGGAATATGAATATTCTTAGCTTGAACACAGGAAAAGATGGGAAGAATGTGTCAATAACTTCAATTCAAGAGATTCTTAGGACTACCTGAAAGCTTAAGGATCTAGGTCTTTAGTGATTCTCTCTTGGCAGCCACGGCGATCCAACACAACCCTTAAGATGTTGTCTTAATTGATTAGGAGTAATTGTCACAAACAGAGAACTTGGAAATTGCAGTCTTTCTGAATTTTGGCCAAAAAGAAGATTAAAACTTTGCTCAAGTGGAAACATATAAATAGAATTCTGTAGCCAGAGAAGATTCCGAATCCAAAATTGTTGAAGTCTGGGGTTCCATCTCAAAATCAATTGGCAATGAGAGGAGTAGCTCAGAATCTTTACTAAGTGATTGCGAAGTTTGTTTGTTCCCAATATTGGATAGTGTCTCAATAAAAATCAAGCGTCCTAATTCCTACATCAACATTGATGTGCCGAGTATTTGAACTCCTAAAATTCCTCTTGATCCCACTGGGGAACATTATTAAAACTCCATTTTGCATGGGAAGGGTTAGATTTTGGGACAAGATTGGGGAGATTAACAGTTTGTAAGGTAGCAACCTTCATGGTGAGGGTACAACAGATTAGTGTAATGATTTCCATTAGCATGATTATACAGACATCCCATAAGACTTGGGTTTTCATGAATACATAAAAGAAAATTAACATACAAGACACCTAGCTAGCTTAGCTAGAAGATGGTGCAAAGAATATACCACCAGCAAAAGCATAGACACCATTCTCAAAGGCACAGATTAATTGGCATCTTGGGGACTTTTCAATTGCTAGTGCAGTTCCAGGTTTTAATATTCTCCTTATTCTAGATTATACTCAGAAACAAGCAATCCTTTTCTTGCACATTGTTTGTTCCTTTTAGTTTCTTCAAGAAATTATTCAGCAATCTCGTATTTGAATGGTGATTCACGATCAATTAAATGCTTTCAGAATTAATATTACGCCATGCATACGTGGTATTCTCAGATTTTCAAGTAGGTCCCAAGAAAGTTCTTTTTTTTTTTTTTTACTCTAAGGGAGCGTGGAAAGGGATCGAAAGTCCCAAAAAAGTTCCACTTTGGGAGCGTTTGATTGATCTGGACTACGTTGTAGCTAGGCAATGCCACGAATTTAATGATTTGAACCATCGAACCTAAATCCTAAATCCTAAACTCCATTAATTAAAGGTTTAGTACGACCATTTATGTTCAACAAGGTAGAAAGACCATAAATTGGGACTAACTTGTGGAGCTATATCTAAATTTGGCCTTAGAATAGCCAGGTCGTTTCCAAATTGCCCATAGAATCATTGATGAATTCATGAATCTAATTAGCAGGTCATACCAAATACAATTCCAGGCATGAAAGATGACATCATGGGGGCAGGGCTCTAATCCAGATTTCCATATAAAGAAACTAATGTAGTGGCTAAAATATTGATGCTGACTTTCGGGGTTACTAGAATTAGGTCATTGTTTCTTGCTTTTAACTTTGATGTTGGTCTTGTCGAAAGCTACATTTGTTTTAATCTATGCAAATTATGCCTTTCAAATTTGCACGACACTTGAGATCAATTATACAATATCTATTGTTATGAAAATGCTTCCATGCATGAATGTCCTTCCCGCATTTAGGTCGGTCAAAATGATATCTATTATTAACTCATTTTAACTCGTTCGAACCTGCTAAACAGTTTAATCTATTATAATCCATTACGGCCTATTTAATTATACATTTGTGTATTAGAATTTATAATAAATATTTTTTTGTACGAATGAGTATTCAATATATTAAATTCGAATTTAACTTAACACATTATCCTACAATTGAGTTGATTAAATGAGTTATAACATGTTATTCATTGTAACTCAACTTATTTCAACATATTTAACTCATATTGACAAGCTTACCCTCAAAATACATAACTCGATCTAGCTATATTGTACCGCGTATATCGTATAATTGTAAATTAGATTTCTTTTCCTTATGATTTTGGGTTTGAGAGAGAGAGAGAGAGAGAGAGAGAGAGAGAGAGAGAGAGAGAGAGAGAGAGAGAGAGAGAGAGAGAAACTTTGCGTGTATAGGGAAGGGGACGTCTGGAAAAGGGCAGTGAGCTTTTATAATTAGAATTTAATATTTTTTAAAATCTAGTTGAGTTGCAAAAGTTGGTTTTGGATTTATGTTTTATTTTAGTAAACAATTAGTATTTAACAATAAATAACATTTCATATGAAACTTATAAAATTTTACTCTTAGTTAGATTTGTAACGATATTAAACTAGCTAAAATGAATCAAAAAGAAGATCAACAAATTGCAATGAACTAGTTAAGGATTTTTTCGAAAAAATTCATGTACTAAGAGATAAATGAACTAGAGTGATTCATGAATAAATTTTGGTATTCCAAAAATTCATGAGCGTATTAATCAGCGAAAAGACATAAGTAATAAGAAGGGAAAAATTGGACCCCCCGTGCTTATCGAGTTTTAAGGATGAGCCCTATGTACTTTATTTTGCGAGGGTTCACCTCCCTTCCTTAAAAATCGTCAGTAATCATCCATTTTTTCTAACGATTTAGCTTATAAAGACCAAATTACCCCTTTAAAATTTAACAAAAAAAAAACGTGAGCCCTCCCCCTCCCTCGTTCCTAGTAATTTCAATTTCTCCTATTTCTTCATTTCCCCCTTTTTCTTCTTTACCAACAAAACCACGACAAAATCAATAAAAATCTTTGAACAAATCAATTAAATTAAATCCTTGCTTCCTTCACTCCCTCAACGTACCAGGTTACAATTTGCAGGATTGAGGGAGGGAGAGAGATGAAGAGATGGCATATATGGGGGCATTGGCATCCCCAATGCCAATCCAATCTCATGAAAGTTCCAATACCACAAAACCTGAACTCGAACATGGCATCCGCAACAGCCAATCACATCCTACTCCTCCTCGTCACAACAACAACAACAACAACAATTGCTTCAACAACATCACCAGCAACAACAACAGCACCAGAAACAACAACATTACCTGCCCAATTTAAAAAATCGAGAGAGTTTATGTTTATTTATTCATAGCGGATATGTTCTTCTTTTCACTTTTTCAAATCTGTTCATCATTATTTGTTCACTATAGAGAAGTACCTGAAATTGATGAGATCTGATCTTGGGGTTCTTGTTTTGTTCATTTTTTTTTTTACCTTTTTCTTTTATTTTTCAAAGCAGAATAAACAACCCATGGCTTCTTCCCATCTCCAAAGCACAAACGTGTCGGATGTTGTTCTTTACTTCAACCCGCTGTGAGAACCCCTATTTCTCGCGCCCTAGAATCGATGTGATCGGTCGAGTCTAATGACGGTATCATCGTGCGCATTTGTGTGAGAAAAGCTAAATGCACGTGTATTGGGCTTCTCTTTAGTGACCACTCATTTATTGAGAAAATTAGAGTCGCCACCTCCGTTTTTGTCACAGCCTTTGGGTTTTGAAGAGATGTTTAGGTCCGGGGGCTAAGTTACGAATTGGGAAGAACCGAATCATCCAATTGGCCCTAATTAAAGGTCTCTAATGGTATTCTAGCATGTATTAGTCTCTTAGGTTGGTCAAGGTTGGTCAAAGGGTTGATGAATGCTTCATTTAATTGCCATATTTGGTCAAAATGATGGGTGGTCAACTCAACTCCTAGGTCAAGTCAAAGCACACATTCATGTATGCATCACAAGACATGTTTAAACAAGAAGAGCATGTTACTCATAGCAAAGAGGGCAAAATGGTCATTTTCATACTACTAGAAATTTGCTTTTTTGCGATGGCTACTCGCGATGGTTTTTAAAACAATCGCGTAAATTATATTTAGGTGATTGTAAAAACCATTCCATTATTTCAATCGCTAAAATGTTTAAGCTAAGAAAATACTATTGCTGAGCCATCGCATTTTCCCAAATTGAAAGTAGCTTAAATAACTACCATCGCTTGACAATTCACGCGACGGTATTTTAAATACTAATCCGCAAATTTTGCGATTGCTTATAAAACCATCGCTTAAAAGCTTTATACACGATGGTTTTCACCATTCCAGTGTTTTCATATAGTAGCACGTGTTTCATACTCCTACTTTAATTTGGTAGCGCGGAAAAACTAAAATAAAATTGGGGAAAATTGGCGGGGGCTTTACTTTTGGGTAAGTTTTAAAAATATTAAATAAAAAAAGGAAAAAAGAAAAAGAGGGAAGATGAATCAGTTGGAAAGCTCAACTCTCACACAAAAACCTTTCTAGCCCGTCTCTCTCTCTCTCTCTCTCTCTCTCTCTCTCTCTCTCTCTCACTCTCAC
>JAOWAN010000049.1:10712826-10728941 GCA_028566635.1 Lobelia cardinalis
GAGGAGATGAAGGGAGTAGTAGCTCACAACCACGACCGCTTAATCCTCGGGTGTGGTACGAGGTATAGAGTGCGACCCGAAAGGCATGGTCCGATCGAGTTAATAGATTCGGGGACAGCGACACGTAGGTATTGGGGTTAGAGTCTGAGAGACGACCAGTTGTTGCTGTTCTAACTGGAAGTTCTCAGATTATCTCGTCGCATGAACTTGAGGAGGTGCGATCTATACAGCGAGAGCTAGCCGAGCAGAGAGTTGACTTTGAACGGAAACTAGCTGAGTTTCGCAAGAAGCAGGTTGAGTTGGAGCAACGTTAGGCTGAGAGAGACTCTCAAATAGGCAGCAAGCCGCAGGTGCAATTCAGGGCAGCATCACACGGCAGGTGCATGCCATTATGGCAGTGCAGCACGCGCGGATGCATCCCACATTTGGGATGTCGTCGCCATATTACGTCCTCTCACACCAATTTCAGACATCGCCCGATGAATCGTCTTTTGCACATGATCCTGGGGGCAGCTCGAGCTTGGCGCGTAATCTCGCACACGATTTTACTGATGTGTTATTTGACTATACTCCTCCCCCTCCCTCTCATCCCCCTCAGTTGGTATTTTGTCTTTATTTAGACATTTTTGTATTATGTAAATTAATTAATATGTTTTTTCAATCTAATTTATAAATTTAGCGAAGAAATTTCGTCGCTAAATTTTGTTCTTCAGATTACTGCGACGGAATTTCGTCGCTAATGCTATCTAGTGACAAATTTTTTCGTCGCTAATTTTCGTCTCAAATTGATTTTTTTTAATAGTGGGTGCGAAAATGACATGTCTACAAATATTTCGGTTACGTTCTACTGGGTGATTTTCACCCAGATTTTTTGATTTTTGATTTTTCTCTCTCATTGGTCCCACATTTTTTTTCTCTATCTCTCTCTTATTTTTTACTATAATCATTACAAAACTCAAAAATCAAATAAATAAATCACCCTTGCAAACGCACCCTTCATTATTTTGAAGTTTGTCCTTAACAAAATAAATGAAAAATAATTAAAATCATTAATTTGAAGTTTCCTTGAAAAAATAAATTAAATAATAATAATAATACTATTGTAATGTCATTATAAGGAGTAGCAAAATGAGTGTCTACAGAGTCCTTCGACAATGCAAATATTAATCGCGATCCACAAGCATCGAGAAAGAAAGATTTTCATTTTGAATTTTGGATCGACCGAATCGTTAGGTTGTCCTCAAACCTCTTGAAAGGTTGACATGGAAAAAAATCGGCCTTTTGGATAGTGGGGTTGGTTCCCTTTGTGAGATGATATTAGCGGTCATGATGGACTGCACTCATCTTCTTGTAAAAAAATTCATTGTGGTAATATGGGAGAAATAATGAGGATATTTTTTTTTAGTTGAGAGTGAGAATGTGTGAAAGTAAAGTTTTTAAGGTATGCTTGGAGAAATGGAGAATGGAAAGAGTTTGAATAGCATAATGAATTAGACTATTTTACGACGGTAAGGTAGAGTATTTGGTAATATATTATTTATTGAAAGAGAGGAAAATACTTAAAGAAAATATGATATAGCCCAATTCTAATCTCGATAGCAATGACGACGGTGAATAATATACTCCAACTTAACTCAAGTAAGAAGTGGGATGAGAGATGAGAGAGAAATAAATAGTTATACAAATCGAGGTAGTTGATCGGCTAAAAATCACAAATAATTTATGAACTTACGAACCACTATTTCATGGTTTACAAATTTCATATTTTACAATTGATTTTCGTTGACTTAGTTTATTTTTCATGGTTCACAATTATAAAATTTCATGTTTCACAATTATAAATTTCATAGTTTGTATATTTCATGGTTCACAATTATAAATTTCATAATTCACAGTTTATATGA
Organism: Lobelia cardinalis; assembly: GCA_028566635.1. Classification (NCBI taxonomy): domain Eukaryota; kingdom Viridiplantae; phylum Streptophyta; class Magnoliopsida; order Asterales; family Campanulaceae; genus Lobelia; species Lobelia cardinalis. Next base: position 10,714,731 of record JAOWAN010000049.1, read on the forward strand.
ATTTCATGGTTCACAGTTAGAATTTTCATGGTTCACAGTTATATTAATTTTATGATTCACAATTTATAAATTTCATGATTTACAATTATATCAATTTCATGATTCACAGTTGAAATTTTGATGATTCATTTTGGTTCCCAAATTAAAAATGATTCGCAGCGAATCACGTTCCTACAAATCGATATATATATATATATATATATAATAGGGACAACTTCATAAATGGTCTCTCAAACTTTGTGATTTTTGCAGATAGTCCCTCTACTTTGAACTTGGCCAATTTTGGTACAAGTTTGAATAAAAGGGACAATTTTGATCCATACCGTCAATTTACCGTCAATGCTATGTTAATAGAGGGCAATTTAGTAAATTAACTTGTATAACAAAGGGTAAAAAGGATAATTTGCATTTATCTTCTTCTCTCATATATACATTCATCATCCACCACCAACAATCACCACCAACCACCACCATCACCACCAGTATTACCATCACCATCACCATCACCAACAACCACTACTAACCACTAACAACCATTACCAAATTTTCAAACCCAAATCTCAAACCCAAATTTCAAACAACCATCACCAAACCTGGGAAGGTCTCGATTTTCAGAGGATAGGTTCTAGGCCAAATTCAATTGACAAAGTAGGAAGAGAACAACAAATAAGTATGGCTGCAAACAGATCTGCAAAATTCAATTGACAAAGGGTAACTTGGCTGCAAACAAATTTGCACATGGCCCCAGATTGCAAGAGCCCCCACGCAGCAGAAAATTTGCCTCCAGATTGCATCTCCTCGCGACATCAGGAAGACCTCCAGATTGCATCTCCTCGCGACGGTTCTTACGGATCTCCACCATGTTGTCCTCCCTTCTCCCTTCCTCTGCGACGGCGGCTAAGTGGAGCTGAGAGAGACGCCGACACACACCCCAGCGGAAATGAGATGGGATGCGATCTCCGTGGCCGGATCTAATGGGATGGGATGCGATCTCCATGGCCAGATCTGAAATCAGTCTCTTTCTTCCCCCAAAGCTTCATTCGACCTTCCCCCTTCTTCTCCTCCTTCATATCGCAAAATGAGAGAGAGAGAGCAGATCGCAAAATGAGAAAGAGAGAGAGAGAGAGCAGATCTGGAGAGGTGAAGAGAGAGAGCAGATCTGGAGAGGTGGAAAGAGAGAGCAGATCTGGAGAGAGAGATCAAATCTGTCGCATCGAGAGAGGGAGAGGGAGAGATCGAAAATTTGGCCGGAAATGTAAACGTCGTGGGTTAATATATTGGACTTTCAGATCCAATTTTGGTCCCTATTTTTATAAATTTTCATAATTGCCCCCCCAAATGTGGACATGTGACAAGCACATGATATTTAACAGTTAAAATTAACAGTTGACTAACGGTAGAGACCAAAATCGTTTATTTTTTTCAATCTTGTATTAAAATTGGCCAAATCTAAAGTAGAGAAACTATTTGCATAAATTGCAAAGTTTGAGGGAGTATTTATGAAGTTGTTATATCAATTTAATATTCACAAAATGAGATTGTTATTTCGGACCGACGAAAGGAGTATTCACCATATTTCGACACCTAATCGCAAACATCTCTAAGCACTAGAGATAAAGAACAGGGGTAGTTTTGGAATAACAAGTTTCTCCTTTTCATGAGCTTAGGGGTAGATCACAAGTCCAATATGGTGATAGATGGTAATAGACGGTACTGTTCAAAATATGAGATGGAGTAGATGAGTTTTTTTGCTAAAATATCTATTTTACCCTTGAATGTGAAAGGTTGAATGTAATTTATAATATTTAAATGTGATGTGAAAGGTTTGAATGTGAGGAGAGAATTAATAAAGAAGGAGAGAGAATGTGATGTGAAATGTTTGAGTTGATTTATGTGAGTGTATAGGTATAAGGGTAGTAGATGGAAAATAATTTTGATAGATAGTGATATGTATGATATTTGGGTGTAATATTTGATATGTGATCGGATATTCTCCGTATTCTTCGTATTCCCGTATTGTCTCAAACGAGACTTGTGATCTAGCCCTTCATTTCTTCCCCTTCCCATCCGCTCCCCTTCTCTCTCTTCTGTTTAATTTCTGTCCCTATTCATTCCCTCCTTCTGGACTCTCCCTCTCTCTCTCTCTCTCGCCAGTTTTTTCTTTTTCCATCCAATCCTTCATTCCTGCAAAACCCTCTACCAATCAAATCAGTTTTTGGTACATTCACATTCAACTAGACGCGTTTTCTCTCAGTCTCCCAGTTTTTTTAAATTCATTATTTCCCCTAGGGTTTGATCTAACAAACTCTTCGTTACAATGGCGAACGGTACAGATTCAGACGAGTACGTGGTCCTATCCAAAATCCGACCCGGCCTGAAACGCGAGTTCGCATTCGCGATGAGGTCTCAGTCGCAATACGTAGGCGGTTCCGGTGGCCGCCGCACCCGCGCCAGCCTGTCCCACACCACGCCGGAAGAGAATCCAACCAGTAATAAGAAATTGAAGAGCAACGAAAATCCAAAGGAGAGAACCGAAAACCGAAATGAGGAGCCGAAAATAGTTACCGATACAGAGGAAAGGATGTTGGTTAACAGCGACGAAGAGGAGCCGAAAAGTGACGTGGTAGATACTCCAAGGGATGAAGAGTCGAAGCCTGTTGAGCCAATGCTGTCCAAGCCGAAGAACGATGCTGTAGAAATTGTGAGCAGTAAATTGGAATTGAAAATGTCGAAGAAGGTTGAGCTGACGAGGTTTCCAACCAAGTTGAAGGAGCTTCTGGAAACTGGTTTGCTGGAGGGATTACCTGTTAAGTACCTACGTGGCGTTAAGGTGAAATTCGAGTTTTATGTTTTGATTTCGTTTTGCTTGAAATGCCTAATTTATGAAAGTTAGGGTTTATGTATGTGTTAATACAATGCAGGTTAGAGGACACTCAGAAATGGGATTACATGGCGTAATCAAGGGGAATGGAATAGCATGTTATTGCACCGATTGTCATGGAGCTCAGGTAAGTTGTGTTATGTTTGTGCGTTTTTTCATGATGTGTTGTTTGCTTGAGTGAATTGATTTGAGTGTTCATATTATTGATGTACTACTTATGGTTGGTGAAGGTAGTAACACCTAATCAGTTTGAGCTGCATGCTGGTAGTGCAAATAAGCGTCCGCCGGAGTATATATACTTGGAGAACGGAAATACTCTACGTGACGTTTTGAATGCATGCAAAACTGCTCCGCTGGAGGAGTTGGAATATGTGATTCAAAATGTTGTTGGTTTAACTAACAGCCAACAGAAATTTTGTCTCAATTGCAAAGGTACTTTTTTTGACGTGTTTTTATTGTGGAATGCTTTTCCGTAAAAAAATTATTGTGGATATGACCTCATCTTTTTTTATGATTCTTAGGGTCAATATCACAAACGTGTGACAGAAAAACAAGGCTTCTTTGTGATTCTTGCTTGGATTCAAAAGAGTCCCATATTTCTCCGCAACTGAGTGATAGAAGCGATAGGTACTATATACTTGATATCCGTTATGTTTTCTAGCTTACACATCATTTGTTCTAGCACCCCCATACTTGATGCCCATGCAGTGATCGTTCAAGGGTAACAATTAATGCATGCAAAATGTGCTGCATGCCTTTTGATACAGTGAGTGTGGTGTAATTTTGTACAGCTGTCTGTTATGATGCTATAAAGTGACACTACGCCAGAGATTTTCTGTTCTTACTATTACTTGCATTTTTGTTTTTCATTTTTGTTCATACTTATAGCATCCTGGTTATTTTGAGTTTTCGAAGAAATTACTATCAGCTATGCTTGCTGCCAGGGTTAATAATTTCTGGAAGTCAGGTTGAGACATTAATGAAGTAACATGGATTACTAGATGGATCAACAGGAGCTATGTGCGTAGGGGCAAGACCTTTAAGATATTTGGTTCAAGTGTAGCTTATGTATTTAAGCTATTAATTACACTGCTCGTAGGAAATCTGGAACATACACAACAAAGAAACCATATTTTAAAGAAATTGAGATTGGCAAATGAGAATGCTATGGTGGATTTGCAGCGAAATTAAAAGAGGTAAAATTCAAAACGGAAACGTTCGGTAGATGGTTAAAGTAGTCCCTTTAAGAGATGAAACCACAGAATGTGCTATGTTAAACTTAGACCAATTATTGCACTCGTTAGGAGGTGTGATATCCGCTGTATCAACAATTGTGCTAGAGGTAGGACAATGCCATGTGTTAGACCGTCAATTTGGGTTAAATGGGCTGGGTTGTTGTGATGGGTTGAACCTATTATAACCCATTTAATTAACCGATTAACTCAGTTGTTTTATAAATGGATTAAATTAAACTTGAATTAATATGTTGGATACTCTTTGGCACTAAAATTTTTGTTTTACACATTCTTATACACAAATTTATGATTAAATGAGTTTAATTGGATTGAACTGTTTATTAGGTTAAAGCGGGTTAGAGTGGGTCAATTTTACCCATTTTGACAGGCTAGCCATGCCATTACATGGAAGACAGTAATCTCACTGATAAACTTGCTTTGGACTTAAAATAATAATACGAAGGACTCATTTTGAGAGTAGCCAAAGTGATTGAGACAAAGGGTGGTACGAGGTTCTAATTGTTAACCACCAACTTTATTGCGTTTGTTGCCTATGTTATGATCCCAGCAGTGATGAAACTTCACTGAAGTTGACACAATAATTTACAGTGTTCTCAAGTTTTGAACCCATATGTGATGTGGTTGTTTTTGCTCCAGCTCACAGTGACATTTGATCTGACTTATAGTAGCAGGCTGGCCATGGGTAAATGTTTCTTTCAAAATTTGTATAGAATTTTGATGTAAACTTTAACATGGACTCTGTTTAACTCAATACCGTGTCATTGTATCTAGCATTCATTGGAATAGTTATGACAAAATTTGGTGTGGTACGTTCTTAATGAACTTTCGTGTCCAAAGATGGTTGCAAGATTTTGGGTAATAAAGACGAAAAGTGTGATGTCAATTAACAACTTATTTTGGTTAACATGTGCATCTTGTTTTGACCATGCTTTTCTACGTTTGTTGACTTGTTTATCCTGTAGGGTAGTCCATTAGTAATCTTTGACCATGACTTAGGTTAATAAGGACAACATACTTGGTGTCAAGTAATAAATTATCTTGGTGAACATCAGCAGTTGTCTTGACATGATTTTGTATGTTTGCTGAATGTCTATGAGAAAACGTAGTCCATTAGAACTCTTTAATTGCTATCCGGTGTGATGTGTCTTTCTGTGTGTATAGTTGGCTTTCCTGTAGCACTATAACTGTCCCTTGACTGTAGTAAGAGGAGAGGAAACAAGGTATGAGTCATGACTAAAACTCTCATCATTAAATCATTGTCTAAAGCTTTCATCTGTATCCGAACCCTCAGCCAGTTTGGTAGCTTAAAGCCTTAAAACAGTGAATACTTCACTAGGAGCAAAAACAAAATAGCTTTAGGGTTGGATGCCGTTTTTAAGTAATATGTTTGTTCCATAAGCTTAGAGTAGATCTAAATGATGACCATCTTTTTCCGTGCTTTGAGACCAATTTTAAGTTCATTGAAGGATTCAGCGTTTCTAGTATAATAGAAATTTTTGATGAACGAGTCTGCCAAATGTCTAATGGTTGAAGTTTCTGATTCTTGGAAGATGAGGCTGCTGTAATTCGTTATACTTTTAGAATATTCTTTGTGTGTTTGTAGCCTGTAGGTAGAATCTTCCTTGAGTTATTTCAGTAGCGGTCCATCAAAACAGTGCTAATAGTGTCTATTGAAATTACCACACCTTGGGAGATAGAGAGAACACAATCACTGGGTTGCATATAAAAAAATCTGAAACCTCCATCACATGAGAGGATGGTTTTATATGCAGCCAAAGTGAGTGCTATCCTTTCTATATCTTTGATTGATTAATCATCAGTTGGAATTTATGTTTCTACCATTGCCTTCTCCATCTGGGTGTCAATTTTTAGTCCTTGTCTCCACATCATTTTACCATGTATTATTAGTCATGTTGATCTGTGAGGAAGAAAGATGATGGCTGGTTTGAAGTTCGGCTTCGTATCATAAGCTTGATGTTTCCTAATTTTCTCTGTTTTTCCATATAATTTTGTTTTATTGATCTGTTAATTTAATGCGGAGTTGGGTGACCCTCCATGTAATCTATTATACTCTTTGATAAACATAGAGAAGACAAAAAGGGATAATGACAAACTGTGAAAAAATCAATCATCCTTCGCAGTTATAGATTTATATCCAACATTGCCTTCTTTGCCATCTGGAAGTCAAAATTTTCAGTCACTACTCCCTGTTTGCCCATCATCCTACCATATTGCAGCCACTTTGCATCTGTGAGGCCTAAAGATGACATCAGGTTTGAAGTTAGGCTGTGCATCATAAGCTCAAATTTTCCCAACTTTATTTGATTTTAAGTACTATGATAGAGACAACGGTTACCAGCTTTGTAAGTGTCAGTAGTTAATATTTTTGATATCACAATCAGTTGAACTCCTGGTGAAAGGGAAAATGAAAAGAAAAACTTGGAAAACTGTTCTACTTGACTTTTTGCCTATGCATTGATAAAAGTAGAGTTGAAGGACCTTTGGTAAACAGATTTTAACAGGGTCTGTTAATCTACCAAATAAGAAGTTATCCTTGAAAAGGGTACTATTCTTTGATAAATTGTGAATGCTATAAGAATGAAGACCATGCTTTATATTCTGTGGCATGCCACCAATAATATACACTTTGTTTTTTTGAGTTAATTTCAGGTCGTCATTGTCTGTTTCTGCTCCCAATTCGTCTTCCCGAGTTACCAACTCTAGTTCTACTCAAAGCAAGGGTCATGGGCGGTTAACTCGAAAGTCCGTACTCCGTAATCTCTCTCTTTGAACTCATTGCTCTTAGTTTGGAATACATTATCATTTCTAGCCAAGCCCAAGTAACTGGGACTAAGGCTGAGTTGAGTTGATATTTGAGAGTTTTTTTTTTAAGCTCTCTCTCACCCTCCTCCAGCTGTGCATTAATATTTAAAATGTTCTTTATAGAGATCTGCGGATGCATAAGTTGGTATTTGAGGAAAATGTGCTACCTGATGGGACAGCATTATCTTATGTTGCTCGAGGAGAGGTAATTATGGATAACAATAATTGCTGATGTTCCTTCTCCCGTTTCAAACATGATATGCTTGAATAATCTCTAACTTGATACTTGTTTAATAGAAACTGCTGGAGGGTTATAAGAAAGGTTTTGCAATCTTCTGCTTTTGCTGTAACGCTGAGGTACTTGGGTAACAGTTTAAACTAGAATTTTTTTGTGGTTATTCTGTATAGGTTGCTAACTTTGCTGACCACTTCGCCAGGTCAGCCCGTCACAGTTTGAAGCTCATGCGGGGTGGGCTTCACGACGCAAGCCGTGAGTCTCTTTTGCACTTAAGAATGTTTAATTACTTGCTCTACTCTGTCATTTTTTTTAGTAACATTGATCTGTATCTGCGTTAGATAGTTTGAATTTTGTTACTGCATTTGGTACTTGTAAATGGCTCTACGCTGATGGTGAGACGAAATGCTTACTCTTTGTTGGATTGGAGGTGGTAGAAAGCATTATTTTGTCAACCGTTCTTATCTTCAATTCTGTGCCTCCTAACATGAATTCATTTTTGCAGTTATTTACACATTTATACTTCCAACGGAGTGTCTCTCCATGAATTGTCAATAAGGCTAGCAGCAGAAAAGAAATTCTCTGCAGATGAAAATGATGATCTCTGCTCCATCTGTCAGGATGGAGGGGATCTTTTGCTTTGTGATAATTGCCCAAGGGCTTTTCATCCTGGTAGGTTTGGGTTGTATGTTGCATGTTTTTTTCAGTAATGCTTTGCTCCCCCCCCCTTTCCCCTCTTTTTTTTCTTTCAATTTTTGTTTTGCTTCCCATGCGTAGTTTATCCCCTTTTACTTTTCTTGTGCATTGCTTTTGGGATGGTTTTTAAAAATTATTTTGGGCCAATGTAAAATAAACCAACATACATACGCCGTTTTGAAAGATACCGACATACTTAACTTATTCTTCATGTAACCATATCATTTTAGAAATCCTTTTCTATCAACCAATGTCGGCACTATACATCCAAATTTTGAAGTACTCAGTTGGTCGTTTTTTTCTTCTTCTTGATTTTTCATTTTCTTATTGTATATTTGTATTGCTTATGTGGAATTAACCCCCAACAAGCCCATTTCCCATGTGAGTCAAGCCAAGCCACGCCACGCCACCACACCATACCTCCTTTCCATCGCCACCGGGGCTCAACCCCTACTTTCCTCCTCACCCTCTCTGACAAGATTTACAGCTCTTTGACAATGTGTGCCTAATCTCACGTCTGGGTCTACCAGCCTACTAATGGTGGTTCAAATCTCTGTGGATTCAGTCTTTAGCTTCCATTAGTCCTTGTAAGTGGATCTTTCACCTGAAGTCTATGTTTTTCAAGTGCCTCTGTCACTGTGTTGGAGGTGGTTGTGATCAAGCATGTAGGATTGTGCTATGCGTGGTGCATTGAGGCTGTTCTGGTTCTCTATAAGAGTAAAATGGGGCAAGTTGTGGAGAAGATGGGAATGGATGGCTACGATGAAGGTGGAATCGAGGTCGGCCGGGAAGGATAATATCCGCAGAAGCTGTACAAAAGTGAAAATGAAAAAAACAAACAATCAAGCCCTTCTGCTAAGTTTTTGGATGAGCGATGCTAGAAATGATACGATTTGCAAGTAGGCTGGGGTATATGATATACTCCCTCTGTGTTTAAGTGTCCATTACCCATTTGCACAAAATTTAACGCTAAGTAAAATTTGTGGAGACAACTAAATTTAAGGTGGGTTCAAATGGAGTTTGTGGGCACAAGTCATTTGTCCTATTCTCTAATAGGAAAGTCAATTACTTTTATTCTGGCAATTTCTTCTTTCATTATCTTGAGTTTTCCAGTAACTGCTACTGCATTGAGACATACAGTTCACTCTGTGCTCTTTAGCTTTGATTAGTTTGCTCCAAGTGTCCGACAATGATGCTACACAGAGCATGATATATTTATTTTTAATGATGATTATCCTTCAGTTTATTGATTGCTCTGCTGATCTGCAGACTGTGTATCCCTTCCCGATGTTCCCCAGGGCACATGGTACTGTAAGAATTGTCAGAACATGATTCAAAAAGAGAAGTCCGTGGAACGCAATGTTAATGCACTGGCTGCAGGAAGGGTTGCTGGAGTTGATCCTATAGAGCAAATAACCAACCGTTGCATTCGAATTGTTTCCACCCCAGATACTCAATCAGTTTGTGTTCTCTGCAGGTTAGGTTATGCACTTGTTGTCCTGCATCAATACCAAATTTGTGTAATTCGTATTGTTGGACAAACTGTTTACTCTTATGAGGTTGAAATAATTTCTCAAAGTCTACTTAGTGTGGGCCTTCCATGGAAAAGCAGAAAAGAAAAGAATAATATCTTCAAGTGCAGTTCTCCTTGCGATGATAGCAAATATGTTACCTTAATAATCTTCAGTCATTTTTAGAGCCTCCGATCATTTTGATTAATTCCTAGAGCCTGATTATTTTTATGCGGCGTTTCGTCGGGTCTTAAATGTAGCTTATTTGGCTAAAGAGGTGGGAGGGGGGAGGGGGGAGGGGAGGAAGATGGTGCCTTTTGATTGTTGCTTGTGGCACCTTTATTCTTCTAGAAATAAATTGTTGCTGATTAATTTTGTATGCATAAACATTATTCTCATGCTCTCTTTTTTACAACCTTTGCATAATTTGAGATTTCTTTCTTTTAAATGCTTATTCTTGATATCTGCAGTGACAATGATTATACTGAGCAAGTGTTCGGCCCACGTACTGTTATTATTTGTGACCAGGTAAAATTACATTCTTGGTGCATTGGTTATTATATGTGGGTCAAAAGTTTTCTGGTACTCCCAAGTGCTTCTTGATTATAACCATTGATGGTTATTTTTCTTTCTTCAGTGTGAGTTGGAATACCATGTTGGCTGCTTGAAGGAGCACAAAATCGACGACTTGAGTGTAAGCAGAAGATACTCAATTTAATTAGCACACAAACAAATACATACATGAACTTATTGACTCTCAAGTGTGTACAAATAGTTGTTTTTTGTAATTTTGGTCGGTTTCATACTACAGGAATTGCCAAGTGGCACTTGGTTCTGCTGCACGGACTGCAATAGAATCCATTGTGCCTTGCAGGAGCTCGTGAATTGTGGAGAAAAAGTGTTGCCAAGCTGCTTGTTGGAGTCCATAAAAAAGAAGCAGGAGCAGAGAGGTACAGAAGGTATTGCTGATCTCGACATAAGATGGAGACTTCTGCGTGGAAAAGTAGATTCAGATGAAAGCAGAATATTGCTTTCCAAGGCTGTTACGATCTTTCATGTGAGTAATTTGTTGATTCCTCTTAGCTGCTGACTCTCTTTTGGCCACTTGTGTTTGGGAAAATGATGTGGGGTTATTGTGTGTGTTGGGGTTTGTGGGTGGGGGGGGGGGAGGAAATCATGGTTCATTTGATTAGTATTGACATGTAAATGACAATTCAAAAATGGACCAAGTGTGGGTTAATACAAGTATTTAGGCTAAACTGAGAATACAAAAAGATACATGACTAGTCCTGTCCCTAGATAGTTGGGGGGCAAAGGCTGCTTCAATAAGACTAATTGATTGGATGTGATGTTTCATCCAAATGTGGTCTTTTTCCATGCTTTTCATTATCACTTTTTGCATTTTTCGTGTTGGTAACTTAACGGAATCCATAACTTCCTTGAAGATGCATAACTGAAGAGGGTTCAATGCTAATTTGTCGTTCATTGTTCCAATTGCGGCCATGAGCTGCTTTCGTCTTCTGTTTCCCCTTATGTTCAAAGTTGTTCTTTATGAATGTGCATGTGCTTGCTGACAGTCCCAACTTTCTTTCCTTGAATTAATGCAACCTCTTAACTTTTATGTCATTCCTAAGAATATTCTTTTATAATATTGCCTCTCAATAATAGTGTTCTCTTTCCCCGAATTCTTGTTTGTCATTTTACAGAAGTGGATCACTCTAGGTGCAGTATAGGTTGATATGTCTTGCAGTTTTTGTTATTTCTCCTGATTTTATAAAGGTTGTGCTTCATTGATGAAACCCCCGAGTAAATACAAAACGAAAAACAGTGTTCCGGCCTCACTCTTAAGGTCTTACCTAAGATTTTCTAGAATGCGTTTCAAATGGTATTGATACTCAATTTAACTTCGTATCCTTCTCGATGAATGCTGCACGGTATCAAATTTGAACTCATATTGTGTATTTCCATCAATAGTTTTGCACGTGCTTGAGAAATGATACCTAAGTGCTGCAGCACTCTCTATTCTTTGTGTTTCATTTTAGCAAGTATGCTGCGTACAAAAAGTTTGCTAACAATATGGTCTTTCACAATTTGTGCTTCAGGATCAGTTTGATCCAATTGCTGATTCAACCACTGGCCGCCTAGATCTTATTCCAGAAATGGTTTATGGGTAAACAAAATAAGTGAATAGGGTTGTTACTTGTAGATATTTTTTTTTTTCTGGGAGTGTTAGTGCAAGGCAGGATTTCCTTTAAACATTTTTGTTTCTGATGTTTCTGCAGACGAGATTCGAAGAAAGCCGGAAAAGATTTTGGAGGGATGTATTGTGCAATTTTAACAGTAAAGTAAGACATTTATCTGAATTTGTTAATACAGTTTTGCCATCTTAATGTGGTTGACATATCAAGACACTTTATAAACATGCAGCTCAACAATTGTCTCTGCCGGGATTATTCGCATCTTTGGGAAGGATGTAGCTGAGCTTCCTTTGGTGGCAACAAGTACTGATTCACAGGGACAGGTGAGTTAGCATGGTTTCTTTGTTATTATAATTTCGTACTTATCTTTAATAGAAGAGGAAGCTTGGTGCCCAAATGAACTCCTTTTTAAGTTTGCCGATTTTACCCCTAATGCGAGTTGAAATTATTATGTATTCAAGTAACTACCCATTATAAATTATAACTGCTTCTTCAATTACTTAAATATATTAATATTAAAGTTCAAATAACATAAAATTAAAATAAATAAATAACTTCTTAAATTAATGATTATTAAAAATAAAACTATAACAATGCACACCCTATTCATGTGCTTAATTTACTAGTTTATGTAAAGTTTTTTTTAGGGCGTACTTCATATTTTGCACTTCGTTTCCTTTCTCCTGGTATAAACTTTGTGAGTAATTAAGCTCAATAGTTTCTTAGGAAAGGTTAAACTATTCTGGCTATATGGAATTTATCTGCAGGGATATTTTCAGTCCTTGTACTCTTGCATTGAAAGGCTACTTGGATCTCTCAATGTGAGTAGCATTGTGCTTCCGGCTGCGGACGAAGCCGAATCTATTTGGACAAAGAAGTTTGGATTTTTAAAGATGACGAAGGATGAGGTGTGTGCACATTATTCTAGGTGTTGTTTTAACATCACTTGAATATTCAAATAAATAATAACTGCTAATGATTTCTCATGCAGTTGGAGCAGTATAGGAAGTTTCATCAGATGTTGATTTTTGAAGGAACTTCGATGCTGTACAAACCAGTGACCAGTCCTGAAGTATCTATCAAATAAAGGGTGGCTGGATGGTAGGTGGATGGGAAATAGATAGTAAGCATCTCTTTTCTGGACAAGAAGTGGTTTTTTGTGGTGGCTTCGCGGAAATGATGTACAGGACTAAAAAGTTTTGCCTTGGTGTACAGGAATATAATGGTAGTCGTTATATATGCTCTTTTTGTTGGTAGCAATAGGAACTCATGGGAGAGAGCGTAAGAACGTCTCATCTCATTGATACAAGACTAGATGCTGGTGTTGATCGGAGGGTAGTGATTGTTTTGGCTATAGCATAAAACTTCAAAAGAATCAAAAGTTTTCCAAGTCTTTTAACAGATTATGTAGTCTTCAGATTTCTCCCCAAATTTTGTATCCTTCTGCAACTTGCGGTTGCATTGAGTTGAATCTCAGATGCTTACCTGAAAGCCGACATAATCCTTTGGGTAAATTTTTTGATTAATACTATCCGTTTGGGCAAGGAAAAATTACCTTGCAGTTTTCAAGTACTCATCTTTATTTTCCTTGACCTTGCATCTGTCAATTATACTCGGACGTTGTACTGAACGAGGCAATGGTAATTTTAGAGGTAAAGATTTCGGAGGATGTTTTGGCCGAGTCTTAATACATATTTTGCTCATTTCAACTTTTCTTCCGTGTTTGGAACGTTGCACCCAAAAGAGGGTGGATTGGAAATTTGATTTATATTAGCTTTTTGTTGTTTGTAAAGTTTTATTATTTTTGATAACGGTTTTAATATACAAAGGTTGAGACCGTAACTTTGGCGCAGCCCTCCACCAAATAATATACAAATAAGATCAGTGAGTGAGTGAGTGAGTGAGAGAGAGATTTAAAAAAAAAACACAAAAAAATTCAAAAGAAACACACGAAGGCCAACCCCTCTTTAAGCCGGTTTTTTGGGACTTTCAAAAACAACAAAAACGATGTTCATACAATTATTTTAAAAATCACGTTTTTTCTTTCATACATATTATTTTTTATACCTTTATTTTTATATTTTAATTCAATTAATATTATTAATAATTAATAATCTTCTTCCTTCACCCCTCTCTCTCTCTCTCTCTCTCTCTCTCTCTCTCTCTCTCTCTCTCTCTCTCTCTAAATTGTCCACTCCTCCATCCGGCTTCAGCTAAAATTCCTCCCCCACAAATTAATAGATTTATTGCGTTTTAGGCTCTACTGTTTACCCAAAATCGCAATTTAGACCCCCAGGTTCAAAAGTTCGCAATTTAGGCTCTGATGTTGCATTTTTATTGCAATTCAGGTCTTTTTGAACGGAAACCGTGAGTTCCTAACGGGACTACCCCATGTGCACCTCACATGCGAAAATTGGGGGCAATTTAGTCATTACCCATTTCCCAGGGCCTAAATTGCAACGAATTAAAATAACTTAATTAAATCAACCCCCACACCACATTCCCATATCACTTCCCTCTCCACCTCCCGTCTCCTCTCCCCCCCAACCACCAACCTCCGGCCAGATCTGCTTCTTCCCTCCCGCACCTCCGGTCAGGTCTCCTCCTCATT
>JAOWAN010000049.1:10736879-10750957 GCA_028566635.1 Lobelia cardinalis
GGTGGAAGTTTGGTGATGGCAGTGGCAGTGGGTGGTGGTGGTGCTGGCAGTGTAGTTACCCTGATTGATAAGGGTAATTATGTCTTTTTACAATTTATCGTTATATAAATTGGATGGAAACAAACGGATTTTTGGTCGGGGGGTTATCCCTCATCAAATAAAGTACAAGGGGCTCAAACCTCGAGCCCGTGAACCACAGGGGGGTTCCTCCACGTTAACCCTTAATGTGCATTATGATGCGTTTTCTCATGATGTTATCGACATCTAACTGATGTCAAGATCATGTCGGGCCAAAGACAATTGCAAAACGAGCTTTTAAAACTCCAAACGTGCGTTCAACATTTTTACATAATGATTTTTAACGTTCTTCAAACAACTTAAGTTTGACATGACCCATTGGATGCGTGATTGATTTCACAAATGTTGAATATTCAGGATATATGTCGTCAGTTAAATAATATCCTGACTTATATGAGTTATTATTAACTGTGAAATTTACGTTTAGACCAATTTTTTTGAGCAAATCATTAAATACAGGTGATCGGTTAAAGATATTTATGTCGTGATAATCAGCTATACCAAAAAAAGTATGCTATATCCCCAAATCAGGCCCATCACTGTCTCGAGAATTATTGACGAAGTATCCTAATATCCACTAATGTATTGACCATTTCATGCCGTTAAACAATTTTTTCATGATCAATGTATGTAATCAATATTACCTAACATTTCAAAAAAGACACATATTTCCGCACAACACAAAAGCGGTTGAATGTCTTGATAATTTGGTCATTGCAAATATTATTCCTTAAAAATAAAGCCGTTTCAAGCATTCAAAAATAAAATTGATGGAAAAAGTAATTAATATGTAAAAGGAAGAAAGTACAATGTGCATTTTGTAACTCTCGTGAGGCACAATAGCCATTTTGGTTTGAAAAATGCTATATCAACGGCTCTATATTAATTACTAATAAATTTATTTATGTATGTATTATGAATTTGTATAATTACACGATTACAGAAATCCGTAATATAGGTGGTTGATGGACGGTGGATACGTGGTTGGTATATCGAACGCCTAAACGCTCGGTGTTAGAAGTGTCCATTTTTTTTCATAAATATACATAAAAGACTAAAAATTATGTACATAATATAGATATAAAATGTACATAAGTTATATCATTATCATCTTCATAATTATCATATATATTTTATATTTATATTATGTATATTAATTATAATCTTTATATATATTTGAAAAAAAATTAAACACTTCTGACATCGAGCACTTAGCCGCTAGGTATAATTTCCGGTGATACGAGCCGGTCTCTTTGGACAACTCTATGGTGCGGACGGGTGGTTTGTCCGCAGGTGCGGACGCTATGTCTCGTGGTTTTGAGACCACGAGAAACCCGATAAAGCTAGCTTAATATAAATTGATTTATAAACAAAAGTAAACAAACTGCACAGAAGAAATCGAAATAATTCGACTACTATTTCCCGCTCCAGAAGACGAGAAAAACAAACAAACAACTTGAACAGTACACCTGAGTGAAGTGAAGACTTCTGTGTGTGTGTGTGTGTGAGAGAGAGAGAGAGAGAGAGAGAGAGAGAGAGAGAGAGAGCAATGGAATCAGAAGAGCACTACTACAGGAAGAAGGAGGAAATCGGAATGGTGATAATAATGGGGGTGGCTGCTCTATCCCTCGCCTCTCTGCTCCTCGCCTTCAGCTACTACTGCTACTTGCGCGACAAACTCTCCCACCTTACTGCTAGTACTACTTCCATTTCCCCCACCAAAGGTCTCTTCTATTTCCTTCTTGTCTCTGATTCCTTTCTATTTCAGTTTACTTTACACCCATTTCGCTGATTTTTCTCAAAGATTCCCACTGTTTTTCTGATGTCTGAAAAGAAACTAAAAATGTTGTTGGGTCGGTTCATTCTTGAGCCCAAAACCATTCCCGTTGCAACTTTTAGTTCATCCCCCAAAAAACACCCAATTTTATGACAATGTTATAGATTTTACCGGAGTTATTTTTCTTTCCTTTCCTTTTGAAACATGGTACTCCTGTATACTATATAGTACTCCCTGTCTTAAAAAAGGAGATACTAGGAGTGGTGCAATTCAAAGGAACTATAGGTAAATACAAGTAAAATTATTTTGGGGCTTATTCATGTGCCAACCTTAGAACTCGAAACAATCATTTTTCGAGACTTATTTGCTATTTTATTAGAGTTTACAGTGCATTAACCAGAGTTAATTTGATTGTTCATTTGCCATTACCATCTTTTCTTGGATGCTGGTGATTGTTTATGAGAAAAAAAAATTGAGTGGAATTTCGTCTGGGGAGAATAATCATAGATTTTTTCACTTGATGTTTTGTTAGTTAATCTTAGATTTGTAATAAGAAGTACCACTTTTTTATTATCTATTATCAGGGAACGATAGTGAAAACAATGGTAACAACTTTGCAAAGATTCAAGTTGCTACGGAGAAAGGTCTTCAGCTCTTCACCTTCAAGCAGTTGCATTCAGCAACTAGTGGTTTTGGGAAATCCAATGTGATTGGACAGGGTGGATTTGGACTAGTGTACCGGGGAGTGCTTTCAGATGGGAGGAAGGTGGCGGTAAAGTTGATGGATCGAGCTGGAAAGCAAGGAGAAGAGGAATTTCAAGTAGAGGTTTGTTGTCTACAATTAGTCTCTGTCCCTAGAAATACTAGTAATCTGGATTGATTATTGTAAGGTCTTCTTTTTATTCCTTTTCCTTTGTCCTTGATGTTTCCCTCTTATAACGGGTGGTTCTACTCATAGGTGGAATTGCTCAGTCGACTCAGTTCACCATATTTGATGGCATTGATTGGTTACTGTTCAGAGGGTAACCATAAAGTGCTGGTTTATGAGTTTATGGTCAATGGAGGCCTGCAGGAACATTTGTATCCCATAAGTGGTAAGTAGGATTGTCTTTTTTCCTTTAGCGGACAATATCTGTCCTTTTTATGTTTTACATCCCTTGAGTTTATGACTTTGAGAAGGCAAAATGTAAAAAGTAGTTTGACTTATTGGATAAAAAGGGTCTCGTTGATTAACTTTTTGCTGAGCTAGATGAAAATCTGAGGTTGTTACACCAAAAAGATTTTGCTGTTCATGATCTTACCCGTTCTTTTTGAAGCTTTATTTCTTAACTTGGTTTGATATTGTTTAACCGTGATGCTGACAACTGCAATTAGAGGGAGAAACTAGGGTCCTACAGAAGAAACTGAGAAAACCAAATGGAGCTAGGGACTTTTAGAGAATCTGTATGAGATAACAAGAAGTACCGGTGACCGCTTGGTCTAGTGGTATCCCATTCTGTTTCCTACCGGGAGGTTATTCTGAGGCACTATTGAGGAGAAATTATATCTTGTTGAAGATATCTCATGCCTTTAAGCCCTCATTGTTATTCTTGTAAAACCTACTTAATGTATAATAAGGGTTGGAGTACATTGTCCCCTACCTTCAAAAAGAAAAACAAGAAGTTTGTTAGATCACTTTAATGAGAAGAAAGAAACGGTAAAAAGTAAGGATTATTGAATAAGAGTTCAGTCCCTAAAGCAGCAATTCTACAAGAATACCATGTTTATGGCTAAGATACTATTGACTTGGATTTTAAGTTAGAACACACGTTCTGAAGCTGCTGTCAGAGTTAACGTAGAAAGAAAAATTATCTTTTGAATTGGTGAAGTTAATCAGATGAGGTGTAAGCTAGTGATCAGGAGGGGCTAGTTTGAGGCTGTCAAAAGACTGATGATGGTTAAAAGCATGATTGGTTTAGATGGATCCTAATGCATGCACTCCTCCAAATTAAGAATATCATGGAGAAAGGTGTTGTCAATATTTAATTGTTCAAGGTATTACCTTTGACATTTGACAAGTGAGTAAGTATGCATATGGTGGTGTTTTAAAAAAAAAATCACTTTTCTGAAAGTTTTGCCATGGTTGATGGCTTGATGCTGAAGTGCTGAATATACACTTTGACACCAAACAACCCTTTTAATTTTTGAGGACGCCTCGTGTCCTTAACCTAATCAGGAATGACTTGCAATTGTCAATATTCATATCTGGGTAATGAATGTCAATGTCCCGGGGAACCTAGGGCATGGGGTAAGTCGTACCTGAGTTGGTGTTACACAAAATAGCCAAAGAGATCTTTGGATTAGTTGATGACGGAGGAACCGCATTGACGAGCTATAAGAGGGAAAGAGAGGACAAAAGATGGATGCTAGGCAAAAATTGATTCTTAAACTTATGAATGATTGATTTATCTACACTTGTAGTATGCAGTAGTAAACCTCATCATGTGTTCCACTTATCAGTAGACTTCTAACCTCTTAAGTGTTGGAACGCTAGTGGCACAATGTCATTAATTATTTACTAGCAGTACCCTGGGCTGATGTCCATGTTTATTAAGAAGGAAATTTATTTGATTTACTTGGTACAAAGTTGATAAACAGAATAGGGAAAACGTATATAATGTTAGTTCACATTCTAGTAATCTTTTCTTTTAGATCTAAAAATGTCTTTGCTGAAATAATAAGAAATGAAAGAATTATGTCTAAATGAGTAAGACATATAGCTTACTTCTTCTTACTGAGTGCAGATAATGAAAGTCCTAATTACATCTTTTATGATTCACTAATTTTTAACAATCTCGATATAATTCTTTTCTGCTCTTAATCTTTCATTTGTCTACTAGAAAAGATTGACATAATGTTCATACAGTAGTCATTATATCATACGAAATTCATTAAATTTATGTGTTGATGCATTCTCGATATGAATGTACGTACAAATGAAAGGTACTTGGCTGATGCTTTAAGTTTGCGCAGATGAAAGAAAGGAAGGCATATTGGCCAGTAATAAATGCTACACACCACATGAGCCAAGAAGACGGGAAGTTAGTTACTACAAAGAATTATTATTGTAGGAAGGAACTACAAATATAAACAGTTTTACACGTTGAATTGGTTAATATAAAAGAAAGATAGAAAATATTACATAAAAACTAAAAATATCGGGCTCAAGTCTGGATCAATTTATCATCTGCATAAAAGGAATAAACAACTGAAACGGTGAACCACTTCTTGCACCTGCCTCACCGGAACCCCAAAACCCAGCTGCATAGCTTTCCTCTTCTACTGGCTTATCACATTGTTCGTTCCAGCCAGAGCCATCCTCTCATTGTTCTGTTGGACATGAGGGTAACGACTGGGTGGCCTGTCGGGACTATGTTCACGATTCTAGATTGTCTCCTCCAGGGCCAAAAAATGTCTGCAGGCACACCATCAATCCGATCTCATGTAAACACGTCAACCCCTCACAGTCCAGTCCTACTAAATATTAACAAAGAAAGAATCTCTGATCACTTCGAAATTTCGGAGAGTACTAGAAACTGGTCGTAAGAGATTAGCCAGAACTAATTTATGGTTGTTGTCTCGTTTAATCAGATAAGCAGTGACCCCGACAGGAACTCTCAAGACATTCCCATGCCTAATGTTATAGCTCTCCCTCTTCTATGAATGTACGATACTAATAGATTCCCTCCCAAGCCAAAAAATAAAATTAAATCATTCCCTTAAGATTAATATATAAATCTACATATCAGAAATGGAGAAATTTGTAATACCTTGAGTAACGAAAAACAGGGAGTCAACATCCAATGGTTAGGGAAAATGAAGGTTTGGGGATCAGCTTCAAGAATAACTACACGGAAATTCTCGATTCCTTGGAGAAGCTTTGACATGGAAGAGTAACAATTCTCCACACTCACTCCTAAAATCAAATAAAAATTCTCACATCAAAGGTATGATCCACTCCCAAGATCCCAAGTTTAAGTGCCCTAGTCAAAGCAAAAAGGCTTTAGTAGCAACGAACCACATCGCAGTCACAAATTTATACCCTCCCCAAACGCAAAATTCAACCATAAATTTGAAAACCGTATATAAGGAATTTCACGAGCATGCATAAGACAAGAAATTGTATGAATATAAGAGCAGCTATATGTGTTTAGCATTCTCAACTGAGTTTGCTTCAAAAACAATTTGTTATCAGGAATGGAGTTAAGAGTGGTGTTATATATTTGACTAAGTTATCATTGATCAAATAAGAATACATTACAGATTATTAAGCTTAATACATCATTCATTATTTCCACCGATATGATAAAACTACATGATGGTATAAGAAAGACTAATTTCACAGAAGAAAAAAAAAAGATCAGCATGTAAGAAGGAAGTGATCCAAAGTGAAAGCTCACTCCAAATCCTTGAATAGTCATTTCATAGAATACCTGTCCCAAATTTACTATCGTACCTGAATGCCAACAAAAGATGTTAAGAATAAAACATTAAGATGTATACAATCATGGATGCATGTTCCAAAATCCCAATTCGCCAAAGCACCAAAAATCAAACATTTTGTGTGAAGTGCGCTATTGGGCACACAGAAAAACAAGAGTTTGAGACAATAAATGAATAAATAAAAATTAAATCATACAGTTGGTGTGCCCTATGTAAAGTAATGGTAGGAGTGTAAAATGAATGATAACTCGGAATAGAAAGTGTAGATACATTACGTGTATGTAGGAGGCAGAATCAGAGAAAGAGATATGTTTGGGGGAGTGGGAGTGTGAGAAGAAAGCAACGGAGAAAACATGTAGGAATCAGGGGTGAGATAGGCTATCACTTTACCCAAAAAGTTTGTGTTGTTTCTTTTTGGGGTTCATGGACTTTTACTTCTTCTTTTGAACAACCCTTAAGGATGACATCGCTCGTTTCTCCATTCTTGTTGTCGAGAGTCTAGAGTGAGATGAATGGAGGATGATTAAGTTTTACGGTTATTATGAACTAGAATAGTATTCTTTGTAGAGAACGTTTTGACCGGTAGGAGGAAGGGTGGTGATGTGATTTATGTGTCGTGTCTTTGCACCGCAATGTGTCCTAAGACTTTTAATTTTGAGCAACATCCGAACTGCAAGAAAACATGGGAGAAGAGAGGAAATTCAGTCCGTGTATGTAGCGAGTGGGATGCCACGCAGCTTTTATTAATTAATTTTAATCCAAAATCCTGAGAACTTAGGAATGGGCTTTTGGAGCAATGGGAAACATTTGCTTATATATTCCGGCACTTGTGTTCTTTCCCAATGTTGCAATAATATTTGGATCTCTTCATAGCTCATTGCTGCATTATGATTAGTACTTTTCACATCTGGCGAACATGATTATCTCCACTGGAGTAGATAAAAAGGGGATTGTCATAATGATTTGACCACCATGAGCACAAAATAATTAGACTGTTCTTGACCATGGTCAAATGGCAAAAAGGGCTGCATGTTGAGAGATGAAGGGATTTCAGTTGGAGATGGTTCAAGGGAGAGAGAGGACGATTGATGTCCATAATGAACTCCTGGCTAAGATGCAAATAGTGAATTCTCGAGAAAGTGCTTAAGTCTAGGTCTTTTGCAGTTGGGTGTTGGGAAAGCCTACAGTTATATGAATCAAAAGAAACAATCAAACAATAAAGGAACATGTGAATTTGCTAACCCAGTTCGCGTAGAATTGACTACGTCTGGGGGCAATGTCAAGCCATTAGTTTTACTATCTGTGTTTGATGAGGTTATTCTGAGGACCACTAAGGCACATAGTTACAAAGCTATTTATACTGAAACATTCTGCCAAAACTCTAGTTGTAAAATCCTATCCAAACTCAAGGAAACAAAACCAACCTAATTAGAAACGACATCGGTCACACTGTCACGGTCGTGACCTATTTTGTCACGGCTATGACGACCCTTCTGTCTTGGTGCTCTGGCTTTCGTCTTAGGTCACAAGTGTGTTCCTGCACCGTTTTTGTCAATCAGACTCCATAACCGAACAATGAGACCTTCAAAATTTTACGTATCAACTTGCCATCTGCCAATTCACCGGATGTCCTTCAGTTCTGTAAAGGTGCCAATTCTTCGAATGTCCTTTAGTTCTGTAAAGGTGACAGTTAACATAGTCATCTCTCGGATTAGTTTACGAAGTTTAGTATGGTCACCTAGAATCCTGGTGTTAGCAGGTGGGGCAAAAGCTGACTCAGGATTAGGGATTGCAATGGGGCGGGTATCTCCAAAACCGGACCCGCCCTGATTCCCTCACTACCCATCCTGGACCCGCCCCGCCCACATTCATAAATATTTTTTTCTTTTTTAAATTTTAGTTATATTTCTCACTCAATTCAAGCAGTTAAAGTCTAAGAATGTCCCTTTTTCAATGTATACTATGTACATATTAAAAAAAATGCACATAACACTAGCCGGGGCGGGGTTGAACCTAAACCCGAACCCACCCCGAACCCAATCGGCTCTTAAAAAATAATGAGGAAATCGGGTTTTTCGGGGCGGGTTATGAGAAATTGCCATCCCTACTCAGGATTGGTCCAAATCTGAAAGATTTCATGGCTGAGTACAAGATTGAGGACTTTTTCTAAGACGAACGGACGAACTTGAAAGACTCGTAGTGGATGCATTGATCTTGCCGAACGCAAAGGTATTCTTACTGCTGGTTTTGACCTTCAAGAGGCATGAAAAGGCGGTGTCCACGGTAGTGTGCCATCAATAAAACGAGTTATAGGCTGGCCACAGAAAAGTGGGAGTCATTGGGTCATCGAAAATGAAGTAGTTGCTGTATGCTTTATGGAGATGAAGGGTAGCAATCAGCGAACCTGTGATAGGATGACTGCAGAAAGGAAAGAGTTGTATAGATCTTCCATAAAGAAAAGATGTGGCAAGTGTTAAAGAGGTGAAGCATGGATTTAGTCTGTGTCTGTACAGTTGAACTATTTTTCTGGCTGAATAAGTTCTCAAGTGGTTCTAAGATTTGGCGGAAAGAATCATACTTCTTCGTTTCTAGATATTCCAGTCAAAAAGGTTTCATGTCATCTACCAAAAGTTAAATCCCATGATATTAAACTTCAATCTTCATTTATGAATTAACCGAGTTGTTTAAAGCATCTGACAGCTGTTATAAATTTGTAATGGTTATTGGACGTTTTGAGGAAGGGCTCTTTAAGTGGAATAGAGGGAGTAGATTAGTTCGTACATTGTGGATTGTTGTGGAAACTCAGTTTCTGGAACCTATTTTCACATTGTTACCAATAGACAGGAAAATCTGCTTCCACCAATGTTTTTCTTTCTATTATTTGTGCTAATAGGAGATTAGGGATTGATTGGTGGATAATGCGGCCTGCCTACTTTTGGAAGCCACGGGGGGATGTAAAAGTGAACAGGGGCTTAATACAGTCAAACTGAAGGTTTTACCCAAAATAAAGATTTTGCACTTGTGGTCTGATATTTTTGGAAGAAGAAGACTATTATGTGTTAATTGGAAGAGGAGAAAGACTGAAAAAGGTGGAACTATGCCCCTGATGCTAGGACCCCTGTTTTTTCCATACACATCCATGTTTAAGAGAACTTTATGGTTGACTAATGGATGGTAAGTAGCAGGACTTCCGTCTACTTTTTCTTCTTGCCAGCTAGGACTTGCCTGACTTTTATAGGGCCATTTCCTCTTCAATCTTCATGAGATGGGGAGTTTGATCTCAATTAGGAAGGGAAAAAGATATTCATCTGGACTTCTCACATTGTTCTTCATTTATAGTTTAGGGGAGATGCACTAACAGTCTTGTCCGAATCTGATCGAGTCTAGTTTTAGCAACACATGTAATGAGATCAATGCAATTGCAATGTCATCCATGATCCATATAAATGAGAAGAAGAATGATACCTGGTGTCGGCTTCCTTGGTATTCTTGCTGCTTTCATCGGGAAATGATTTAGAAGAGAGTAAAGGCATAATGCTATGATTCCTTACATTGGGGCATTCAAATGTGAGATGGTGGTTGTACTTTATTCAGACAGAATTATTCCTGGGGCTCATTCTTCAAAGAATGATTCTATATTATTACCGTCTTTGCCAAGGATCTTTCTATCGTGGAGGATGTGGGGAGTGGGCTCTCCCACTCCTTGGCGCTTAGATGGTCTAATCCTGAAATTCCCTCGTTTCTTTAAGTCCTGGATGTAGGTGATGCCGTGATGGAACTTGCTAAGTGCCAGTTAAGTCCTTTGGGAGGGGCTGAGATGAGAAATTAAATCATAATTTAATGCCAGCTACTAACAATTGGAGATGACTTAAAAAGAAGAAAATTGGTGTAAGCTTAGTGTTCAGCATAAAAATTGCTATGTATTTATTTTGGGTAAAACCTTATTTTGTTCCTGTGGTCTAAGCATTAGCACATGTTCCTTCTTTCATAACTGACTGTTAACTGTCTGGTGTTCACGCTATCCAATTGCTTGTTTTCCCTCAACTTGGAAAAGCAAACTTTGTTCATCTTTAATACTCGGAAAATAAGCTTACGAGCCCCTTATTGTTATAGATTAGCCATTATTTTGTAACTTTACTTTCCACAATTTAATGGTCACTAATATTCCTTTAAAGAACATTATCCGCCTAACTGAACTATTCAATAACCGTCTTAAATTTGCTGTCCAGATAACGGAATGAAGATTGAAGCCTATCTGCCAACTTAATTACCCTTTTGGCAAAATATGTAGCAACACGGAAATTTATTCTCACTAATGATTTTGCATTAACCACTGCAGGTTCCAATGCTCTTATATCAAATTTGAACTGGGAAACTCGGTTGAGGATAGCTCTGGAAGCCGCGAAAGGATTGGAATATCTCCATGAACATGTTAGCCCTCCGGTGATTCATAGGGATTTTAAGAGCAGCAACATCCTTCTAGATAGAAACTTTCATGCCAAAGTTTCTGATTTTGGATTGGCCAAGGTTGGCTCTGACAGAGCTGGTGGTCACGTGTCAACACGAGTATTGGGCACCCAGGGATATGTTGCCCCTGAGTAAGCACTAGTACCATATATATATATATTCACAATATTTGGTTCTTTTTCCTCATTATGAATGTTTTCCCTTGCAACTTAAATCTTTTGGTATAACTGAAACTAATTTTAATGTTGATTTTTAAGTATTTGATGCTAATGAGCAGGTACGCCTTAACTGGGCATCTGACCACAAAATCAGATGTGTATAGTTATGGAGTTGTCCTTCTAGAGTTGCTGACGGGTAGAGTTCCAGTTGATATGAAGAGAGCTCCTGGGGAAGGTGTTCTTGTATCTTGGGTGCGTTCCTCGTTCATCTTTGCACTAAAAATCTCATGTTACTCCAACAGTAAGAATAATATCGTACAATCACTGGAAATCCAACATTACACAGTACCAGAGGCTTGTAACTAAAAGAGATTTTCTTATTACATAGACCTACATGCCAAATTCTTCTTCTTCGGGAGTATCTCCTTTTCATTTTTGGGTCCGTTTTCCTGCTGCCTTTTTAACTATTGATCACAGTTCTTACTACTGGTTTACAATGTAGGCTTTACCCCAGCTGACGGATAGAGATAAAGTGTTCCAGATTATGGATCCAGCATTGGAGGGTCAGTACTCAATGAAGGAGGTCATTCAGGTGGCTGCTATTGCGACAATGTGTGTACAGCCAGAGGCAGATTATAGGCCCTTAATGACAGACGTCGTGCAGTCGTTGGTGCCTCTGGTGAAACAGCACAGACAAACTTCTAAGATAGGAAAGTAAGTGATCATCAGCTTCCATGCAGCCCATTACCCAATCTCCCCGGGGGCAAAACAAAACTACTTGGGGGAGTTGGAATATCAGGCCAACTTTTGGCTGGCGAACGCGCGTTTCAGCTCAGCCCTGAAGCGGAAATATGCCTTCAACCAATCTCAAATTCAATGCTAGTCTCAATGATCATTTGCATGGTAGAGATAGAATGATAATTAAACTACTTGCTAATTTGAGACTTTGCTCTTTTGTTTATAATCATTTTAAGTTTAATATCCTTTGAAAATTGTGATGCCCAGGGTTCTTGGAAACTCTTATCACTCCTTCACTTACCCTCTGAAAAAATTGTGATACCAGGATTTGGATACTCTTATCATCATTTTAGCCTCGACAGGTCCCCCCCATACCAAAAAAGTCCCATTAAATTTTTTGTGCGCTCATTTTACTGACAGAGTTATACATATTTGTACTATTCATATATTGTAGCAATATTATTGCTATTTTGTAAAATAAAAATTCAATTTTTTTTTAAAAAAAAGTCAATCAACTAAGATACAATAAAAATGTAGTAAGATATAACATATACGTAAATATACAACAAAATAATTAAGATATAATAAATTAATGAAGATACAGTAAAAATGTAATAAGATACAATATAGTTTTACTAAGATAAAAAAAGAAAAAAAAATAGATACAACAAATTAGTAAAAATATAACAAAAGTGTACTAAAATACAAAAAATTCACACCGCTATTTATGGTTTACAGCTTACCACTTTTTTATATCATAATTATATTATAATTAGGTGATTTAAGCTTTAGTGAAAGTAAAGGTGTTCCAAAGACCTTCAAAGTTTTGTTTTTGTCCCCAAATTGAGACGACGTGCTTGTTCTACCAAAGAGATGGCAACGGGGCGGGTTAGGGGCGGATATCTCTAAAATCGGATCCGAATCGACTTTCTTACTTCCCGCCCAGCAATGATCAAGATCCGGATCCGCCCCACCCCGCCCCGGACATATTCATAAAACTTAATATTTTTTTTCAAAATTTGAATTTTAAAATTAATTTTTAAAATTTTAATTACATTTCTATATCAATTTAAGTACTTAAAGTCTAAAAAATTGTACATAGAAAACATTAACCCCTCCATGGTTTGAACCTATAACTTATTAGAAATATATAAGAACTCTTACCACTACACTACACTTCATTATTATGTCCAATTTTCAATATATACTATATATATTTAAAAAACAATTATACATAACACTAGTCGGGACGGGGCGGGGCGGGTGAGGGGCGGGGTGAGAGCTAAACCCAAACCCGATCGAATCTTTAAAAAATATGAAAAAATTGAATTTTTCGGGGCGGAACATCATCAAATTCGGATCGAGTTCCGAAAAATTGCCATCCCTGCTCTACAATACTACAAGGTACGGCTTTGGAGTTTGGGTGAATTTGGCTTCTTCCCTTCCTTCTTGAGTTCAAGCTGGTCTGAGGGCTTCCCAGTTCCCAACCCATTAAGAAAATAAAATACTAGTGCCTCAGTGAATTAAATATTTGTAATATATTATTTATAAAAGGATTAACAAATATTTTTGTTCAAGAGTAAAAATAATTAAAAAATAATAATTTAACTAACTATTTTAAAATAATATTAGATTTATATAAAAATTACTAATATATAAAAGTTAATAAACTAAAAATTATTCACTTTAGTGGAAATTTATGTAAAATTATGTGTTATAGATGAGAGATAATGTGTGAAAAGTGCATAGTGTTGTGCGTAGGTGAGAAAGAATGTGTGGAGTTGTGTTGTGAGATTGTGTTGTGTGTCGGTGAAAGAGAAGAGTGTGTCTCAATCGTTCGATCTATTACTGTTTCTAGTGTCTAATCGATAAATAATATATTTTAATCTAATTTATACTTAATTCGTTTCGTTTTAATTATCCTATCCATATATGATAGTAATATTTTTTCTCATAATAATATGTACGGTTAAAACGAAATGCATGAAATCTATGGAAAGTAAATTGATGATTACAACACAGTCCTAAGAATATTGATTGTAGTTCTGCAAAACAAGCACTGGTCAAGGCCGCTCAAATCTTTCGATTAACGAGGGAGTCAAAGGTTGCAATAAAAGGGTTAAAGATGGCATTCCGTTATTCCGTATATGCTCCCAAGTTGAATGAAATGAACAAGATTAGAAAGAAAAAGAGTCTAGAGAGTATACTGGTTGTGGGTAGGGCTGGAAATCGGACGGATCGGATCGGAAATAGGGTGTTTCGAAAAAATTTCAAAAAATTTCGGAATGGAAAAGTCAATTACAATTTCCATCCAAAAATTTTCGGAAATCCATAATACGTTCCGATTTCGGAAGCATGCATTTTTTCGGAATTTTGAA
>JAOWAN010000049.1:10751057-10761649 GCA_028566635.1 Lobelia cardinalis
CACGTGAGAGGCACATGTAGCAACCCCGTTATTTTTCGACGTTTTCCGTCCAAAAAGGCCTGATTTGCTGCAATTTTACAACATCAGGGCCCAAATCACCAATTTTGGAACTTGGAAACTCAAATCGCCAAAGTGATCAAACATTGGGGCCTAAAAAGCAATTAACCCTAAAATTTATTGTAACGAAATTTGTCCTAACAAGACAAAATTAAAGGGGCTATTAAAGCTTATTGGACAAGGTTAGTCAAGATTACCATTGGAGTAATATATAGAAGGAAGTATGACAAATAAGTAGAGCTGTATACAAGCCAAGCCAGCTCGTGAATTCGATTCGACTCGATCCGTTTAGATCCGTCTCGACTCGACTCGCAGTCCTTTCATGATTCAAGTCAAACACAATTTCTAGGCTCGTCATATTTTGCGAGTCCGATTCAACTCGACTTGTGTGACTCGCGAACCGACTCGACTCGTTATATTTTACATTTATTTATAATTTATATAAAGTTAAATTATTGTAGTTTGTAGAAATTTTTTCTTCATATTTTAAATGAACAAAATTCAAATCAGTCATTTATATTTTAATAATTTATAGGTAAATTATTATTGTTGATAATTTTTTAAATATAATTATAAATTTTTATTTAAAAAAAATTAGATGGAGCAGAGAAAAAAAAATTAAAAAAATATAAATTGAATAATGATACAAAGTTCAAAATTTCTATTTTTTTCTTTGCAATTTTCACAAATACTTGATAACATAAGTGCATTACTATTCACTGCAATAGGTTAGCCATTATGCATAACATAATTAAAAATTCGACAAATTAAATACGTCATGATCCGCAAAAAAGTCCATCATAATTTGTTAAGGTTCATAAAATTTTTGGCTCTCAAAGTCTCATTAAGGCTCGCGAGCAGCTTGCGAGTCCGTCACGAGCCAAGCCAAGTCCATTCATTTTAGTTTCGACTCAAGTTCGTGAAAACTCGACTGGTAAAAAAATGTGAAAAAGATCGACTCGAATCCGTAAAAATTCAACTCAACTCGGCTCATGTACAACAATATAACTAATTCATATAACCACTATGATTCACTTTGTTAATTTAGACTAATTCTTGTATTAAAAGTATCATGAATATTAACTATGGATTATCAGCTTATTTTTAAAAATTAAGTCGTGATCACGTGTCAAATGTTTTAGTATGGGATCCAACAGGGTTAAAATTAATCTTTTAACATTCGTGATTTAGTGGACCAAGTGGGAGAATATAAATTTATTTGTGACCCACTAAAACTCTATTTACTAATTTGCATTTTTGTTGAACTCCCTAATTAAAGAAAAGATGATATTTATGTTACCCATTTAGATTAAACCGTTTAGTAGCAGTTGGAGACTTTGGGTCATGATGGATTGACGGTTTTCTCCTGCACAGTTAATTTACGGTTATTTGGCCCTCTTCTCTCCTTTATAAAGTAGGCAACCCAAATCTCTCTTCATCAAGGCTGAAAAGAAAATACGTTTCATCAAATTAAAGTTATTCTCTGGGGGTTGCATTAAAAAAAAAGACAGAGAGAAGAAGATGTGCCTCGTTCTTGAAGGTTTCTCGAGAGGGGCTTTTCAATACTCGTACGGATTGATTCCAATCATCCTTTTGATAAACCTATAACTAAGGATAAGTTCATAATCTCTTCTCCTCTATATTGATTGAATGCCAAATAAATGAACTACTATTAAAGATTTTCCCAAATTTAAGATTTTATAATTTACGTACTAAGATTTTCGACATTAAAATTTTTCACATCAAAATTTTATAAAGATTAAAGCCTAACGCCTCCCACCCCTTGTCACCGCCCATGCTAGTGTTACATGAGTAGTAAAATGATTTACCCCCTTGTCTCCGCCCATGCTTAGTGTTATATGAGTAGTAAAATATAAATCATTTTATATTATGCACGAATATTAAATTGTAAACGTTTGAATATTAATGAGAATTCGAGTAACTGAGTTTACATATGTATACGTTTGATCAAAAATTGAGTATTTTGAATTAGTAACGGGTTTTGATCAATATATTTTGAGTTGACTCGACTTGATAAGAAATCAAGTATTAACATCCTATCGAATTCAATTCGAATACCGAATCATCACATACCGAATCAAGTATTAACATCCTATCGAATTCAACTCGATTTACAGCCCTACGTACTTGGGATCACCACATAGGCCTTGTGATCAAGTGCTACTTGGAAGTGTGGCCGATTCCAATATTTCTCTGTATCATATTTCTCAAAATGAAGAGTGAACTCGTTTCAACTAAAAAAATAAGGTTTACATGCTTATAACATATACTACCTCCGTCCCAAATTGAGTGTCACGACGTTAATTTGGGACAGAGGGAGTATATGATATCTCATATGTTGTCCTACGAAACTACATACCATGAGATACAAGCTAGAAAATGAAGGAGAAAACTTAGCAATTGCTACAACTTACAATCATCCGATACAATATTTGTGGTTGACCTATTATAGGAGGTACTGATGGCCGGGGTGTGGCCGTGGAACAATGCAAAATGACCCTGCAGCTTATCTTTCCTAGAGAAGGTCGTACCACACGAGCACTGCCACTTGAGATCCCCGCAGTGCTTCTCGTGAGTTCTCAAGTCGGACAACACGGAGAATTCCTTGCGATTGCATCTCTTGCACATGTACATTTTCGGGCAATGGCTCCTCTTGTAGTGATTCTTGGCACAAATCATTGATTTCAGTGGCTGAAATTTCGCATGTTTCCTGTTCCACCTGCACCCTTCTTGTGGACACGAATACTTCCTCTGAATTTTCAGCACGTTATTGTCCCCATTTCCAATATCATTCCGGCCTTCAACATTTTTCATGGGATTGCTCAAAGCAGCGCTAGATTTGTACTCATCACCATGAGCCCTCATGTGCATTCTCAAATTGGCGTCACGCTTGAACCCCTTCCCACAAATTTGGCAATAGTGTGTGTATTTAGCCAGCAAATCGGCAGCATCAATCTCTATGATGTCGTCATACTCCTTAGACGACGTCGATAACCTTAATTCACTTTTGTCGACCATTAGAGATAATGATCCCTCACTATCGTTCTTACTTGCATAGCAAGGAGTATTAGTATTGCTATTACAATTCTCGCCGTACCAATCAAAGGTAGTACTATCACCATAAGTTTGTTGTTGAGATATTAAGTCATTGGGAAGTTTATGGACAAGCAAGTCGTTGCTAGCTGCACGAGGCTTACCTTGACTTGCACCGAGAGATATTTGCTGGCAAGTGAACATCATAGAAGACGCAGTTATGATGATTTCTTGAAGTAGAGTACTCATGCTACCCATGGCGACAGCCGTTGACTGATCACATGTTTGACTATCATGACTCGGGAACACACCAGCACCAACACCGACGAGAGATTGCACTTGCTGCACTTTATCTTTGAGAAGAGATAAATTGTAGAGGAGGGAGGTTGAGTGAGTATCAAATTCAGCACCCGTTTCGTTCATAGATAAAACGTCTTGGTTAAACTCTTGATTGCCATACATATGTGAACCTTGACCTGTAGCCATTGTTTAGCGATCTTTCGAAAACCCGGAGCTTAGTTTCCTTATCCAAACTCTCTCGTTACCGCGCTATATTTTCGTATTTTTTCTTTGTTTCAGATTTTTGCTAGCAAAAATGAGCATCAAGTTATAGGGTTTAAATAAAGAAGGATGAGAATTAATAGTTGTTTGGTTCTTAGTTTTTTTTTTTTTTTTTTTGGATAGTTATGTTTATAAATATTGGTCCGTCCGGTGGGATGATCAGAAGTCAACTAGGAGAGCATAAAATGATCACCAATTAGGACCTACCTTAGATCTTACCAGTATTTTGCACTTGAGACAAAGCCCACCATTGTTAAAGAAAGATATCTAAGAGCAATTGGAACTCAAAAACCAATTATGCAACCATTGACTTGGTTTTTCTTTTCCTCTTTCACGTTGTTCTATAGCAATTTTCACTTGCTACAAATGTCCACTAGTTGTATTTTCTACATGCTTGACGTCGACTGTGGTGACAATCAAACACCCCTCTCTTTCTCTCTCTCTCTCTCGTTTGACGTCAATGTACACGCATGTGTTAGTTGAATATTTGGGCCGTCTGGTTCCTGGCATCATTTATATATATATATATATATATATATATATATTTAAATTTAATTAACCTAGTTTTATTTTTTCAAGATTTCCACTCAGCTACAACTCTACAAACAACGATTGTCTCATTGGAATTTCCTATCTCATTTTGTGTCTCACTTTCTGTTTTATAACTTTTAAAAATGAACATATATCTTAAAATTTAAAATTTTAAGATCATTTTTTAAATGATTGAAATAAAATTTAAGAAAAATAGGATAGAAAGTGAGACAACAAATGAGATAGAAGATCCAAACTCAGATAGTGTTACAAATCTAACTACCTTTTAAGTGCAAAATTTTGTGAATATTTTGAACTAAAATGTACTTTGTTGTCCATCAATGAATCAATAGAAATTATATGGAGCGCACATGCGCTTCTAGCAAGGAGCGCCTATGTGCTCCATATTCATTCTATTACGTTGTTTTGTTCATATTTTATAACTAAATGTTTATTTTATTTTTCTTAATGTTATTATTGATTTTCAGTAACAATAATAGAAATAAACATTTAGTTTTAGATAATAAACAAATAACGTAATAAAATGAATATGGAACATAGACGCTCCTTGCTAGGAGCGCATGTGCGCTCCATATACGAACTGATGAATCAAAAGCCTCAATTTACCGTTTTGAGATAAAATTAGTGCTAACCAAATCTAGGATATAATAAATGGAGCATGCTATAGATAAACTATATATGCATTTTTAATTTCTCATAAAATCTCATCAAATTAAATATATATATTTTTCTTTTTTTTTTTCGCTATTGCCAAATGTAAGTGATAGACGATAATATCGAATAGTCCTCTTGACGGGATTCCGTCATTGAGGAACAATATATACCGACTAGGCTAAGGGTACATAAGTCATTAATACATGATTATAATATATACGCTATTAGTCCCCCCGCAGTCAGAGCAGGAGGAAGACGTACGCAGAGACTGGTACGAAAATGATCAAACAGCGAACGAGGAAGGCCCTTGGTGAAAATGTCAGCAAACGTTGAGCTGGGATATGAAGAACACGGACCCGTCCAAGTTTGACTTTCTCGCGCACGAAATGGATGTCAAGTTCAACATGTTTGGTACGCTGATGCTGAACAGGATTACTGGACATATACACTGCACTTACATTATCACAATAGACGACTGTAGCACGATGCAATGGTACCTGAAGCTCAAGCAAGAGGTTACGAATCAAGTTTAACTCATCCACACTATGCCTCAGCACTAGAACAGGAGATAGTTGGTTGCCGCTTAAATGACCATGATATCATATTGTCAACAAGAAATACACAATAGCCAGAAGTAGATCGACGTGAATCAGGGAAACCGGCCCAATCAACATCTGTATAAGCCGTCAACTGAGTTACAGGGCCAACAGAGATGTGAAGGCCATGATGCAATGTGCCTTTACTATACCGCAATACTCGCTTCAAAGCATTAAAGTGAGAGGCTCGCGGAGAGCATGCATAAAGAGACACACTTACTAAACCGCATACGCTATATCAGGTCTAGTAAAAGTAAGATACTGAAGAGCACCAGCAAGAGTGTGGTAGAGCAATGGATCCTCAATGTACGACCCCGAAGTAACACTTAACTTGGATTGAGTGTCAATCGGAGTGCTCGTGGGGTTACAGTTAGAAATATTTGCTCGAGCCAAGATATCCAGGGCATACTATTGCTGAGACAGAAATAAACCTTGAGAGTCACGCGTGAAAGCAATACCCAAAAAATGATGTAGAGCACCTAGATCAGTCATAGCAAACTCCTTAGACAAAAGATCAATAATACGTTGCAACAAGGAAGTAGAAGAGGTTGTCAACACAATATCATCGACATACAGCAGAAGGTAGACAACCTCAGAACCGCGACGGAAGGTGAAGAGAGATGCATCACATATACTATTCTGAAATCCCAGCTTACACAGATAGGTAGCGAACCGAAGATACTAAGCACGAGGTGCCTGTTTCAAACCATACAAGGATTTGCATAGGAGACAGACATGATCAGGCTTGGACTTGTCAATAAAACCTTTGGGTTGCTCCATGTATACAGTCTCTGCACGCAGCTCACCATGTAAGAAAGCATTTTTGACGTCCAATTGGTGAATGGGTCAAGATCTTGAGGCTGCAAGAGATAAAACTGTACGAACAACGACCAATTTCACAATTGGGCTAAAAGTGTCATCACAATCAATCCCAACCTACTGAGATTTGCCATTAGCCACAAGTCGGGACTTATGGCACTGCAGGGTGCCATCTGAAAAGCATTTATGACGAAATAACCACATAGAACGGATAACATTGTCACCAGGAGGACGCATAACTAATTCCCAAGTCTAATTTTTCAACATAGCATTATACTCGTCCTGCATGGCAGATCGCCGGTTTGGGTCCTGAAGTGCATAGTTGTGGGAACGAGGTAAAGGGAAATTGTGGCATTTGTGGTGACATTCATACCGAAGGGCTTTTTGGGTTTGAAGATGTCGTGTTTAGAACGAGTGGTCATGTGGTGAGAGGGGCGAGAAGATGGACGTGAAGGTTGTAAGGCATCATTTCGTAAATGAGGAGGAGTATATTGCGGCTAGTGGGCAGGAGTGGAGTTGGTCGAGGTAGGTTGTGGCGGCAAGTTTGGTGAAAGTGGCTGTGTAAGGGCTGGGGAAGGGATAGGCGATGGCGGCTCGGCATGGTAGGTGTTGGGTGAGTTCGATGGGAATGGCGATTTGGGTAAGGGAGATTGAGCAGGGGAATGGAATGGGGTAGTTGGTGGATGCTCGGCATTGTGGTTGTTTGGTGGGCGAGCTCAAGGGGAATGGCGAGTTGGGGACTTGGGAAGGGAGGCGTAAGCGCAAATAAGGTGACACAAGATCACACTCGGGAGTGAAGGAGGGATCACTAAATTCAAATATATCACGGGGTGACTCCATGGAAGTAAAAGGAAACATTGTTTCATCAAATGTGACATGGCGAGAGATGAGCACTTTGCCCGTTGAGAGGTCGAGGCACCTATAGCCACGATGATTGGGGAGGGGGGGTATCCAAGAAACACACATCGCACGGAGCGAGGGGCAAGTTTGTGAGCGGTGGTGGCAGTGATGTTAAATCGGAGATGGAACCGTAGATCCATGAACGGACAACAACATCAACCTGCCAGAGCGAATTAGCGGCAGCCGGACGGAGCTCATCAAGATGAATGAGGACTTCATAAGCTTGAGCATGCAGTCGAAACCACGTAGCCCAGGTCGAAACTTTACCTTATCGGCCGCAAGGATAAACCAGACATGATTACGGATGTTGGTTACCGTCAATGCCGGGTGGAAATAGCCATGGGGTTGTAGGGCTTGCAATTGCGCACTGGCCATGGTAGGCGGCGACTAGGTATGAGTATGTAGGGTTTAGAAAAAAATTGCTCTGATTACCATGATAGACGATAATATTGAATAGTCCCCTTGACGGGATTCTGTCATTGAGAAACAATATATACCAACTAGGCTAAGGGTACATAAGTCATTAGCACATAATTACAATATATAGGCTACTAGCAAGTACAAGTGTAAAATAAAATACTAACCGTATCTTATAAGATAAAGTGTTATTCATATTTATCTTGGAAACTAGGGATTAAAAAAAGAAACGAAATAAAGTTAAAAAAAAAAAGAAAAAAGAAAAACTAGAACAAACGAAATGTAAGGAATTAGAATTTTCTGTCCCAAATGATATTTCATCTACTGTCACATCGTTTTTAAAAACGACACATATCCTTAATTTTTGGATCATCTTTTCAACTTTTGAAATGAATTTTGAAAAAAAATAAAATATGAAGTGAGACACAATTTAAAACAGAAGATTCGAACTTAGGCAAATGAACTTTGAAAACGTACCTTTGATTTTACTTGGACCTGCTACGCAATACTAGTAGTTTATGATTTTTGGATCATATTATTGTCTCTTTCACATCCATTAATAATTCCTAAAACAAAAGAAGCGTATAGATAGTGCACATTTGTCTTATTTGTGTTGACTTGGGTAATCCACCGGATAGGGTCAAGACACCATGTAGAGATAAGATTGCAAATGTTCAGAGAAAATTATTAAAGCGAACTTTTATTTCAAAATAAAATAAAGAATACTTAAATTGAAATGAATAGATTAATTAACTCATTTGTAAGAAAGGCCGCATATACGATTACATTGTGGAGAAGAATCAGTGGGCAGGGTATGGAGGAGAAGTTAGCATGCAAATAGATAGGAGTTCTGGGTTATTATGGGGGGGGGGGGGGGAGGGGGGTAATTTTTATTGTTGTTACAGGGGCATGCCTCTGAAGCGCTTGTAAATTTTTGTTGGAATGAGAATTGTTTACCTGTCAAAAAAGATGGGGAGACAATTCTATTTTAAGGAAATTGTGATCTCGCAAGTCTCGATAATTGTTTTTCTTACAGTTGCTAAATCTGACGTCGCTGTTCCTGTAGTTGCTGTTGAAATTCCAACTGTCAAAAATCTTAAGACAAAATTTATCAAACTTACATACTCGAAATGGTCTCGAATGATGCTTTGAACATGATTGTCGGAACTAGCTCTTCTATGCATCGCGAGTGATAGCTCCTATGATTTTTGTGAATCACAATGAGAAGTCGAAAAGGTTTAATTGGGTGAAATTCAAGAGATGGAAGCAAAAGATGTGGTTGTACCTCACCACATTGAACTTGGCCAGGTTCCTGAAAGAGAAAGTTCCTACTATGGCAGAGGTTCTTCGGATGCTCAAGCGGTCAGTGCTATTGATGCTTGAAAGCATCCAATTCTTGTGCATAAATTACGTGCTGCTGAATGACTTGCATAATTACTCTTTGTACAATGCGCATTTTGAACAAAAGACCGTAAATCCACCAAAAGAATGGTGGATTGACACTGGTGCCACAAGGCACGTCTGCAGAAACAAGGATACGTTTCTACCTTTGAGCCACTCGAAGGAGAGAAAATGTTTATGGAAAATTCAGCTTCTTCTGCAGTTGAAGGTCAAGGGAAGATGCTCTTGAAGATGATAAGTGGCATGACATTGACGTTAACCAATGTCTTTTATGTGCCTGAAATTTGAAAAAACTTTGGTGTTTGATTCGTTGCTCAACAAACATGATTTTCGTATGTGTTTGAGTCTAACAATGTTGTAATTAGTAAGAACAATGTAATTGTTTAAAAAAATTGAATGTAATGCCTTTGATTGATAATGAGAATGATGTTGTTTCTTATTTGCTTGAGTCTTTCAATGTGTGGCATGATAGATCATGTTAATTATGATTCAATGCGTCGATTAATAATTAACTCGGACCATATTTCAACCTTTAAGATTGATTCAAATGAAAAATGCGAAATTTGTGCTTGAGTCTTCCGGTGTGTCTGCCCGCCCGTTTCTTTTTGTTCTTGTGGATAATAGTCTTTATGATCAGGTTTGTCTTAGCTAAAGTCTTGCTTCACATTACTCTCATCTTCTACATAAACATTGTAGTAAGTCTAGTGACTAGTGATCTCCTCTTCTACATTTCAAACCCTAAGGGCCGGGGCATGTGGCTGTAAGTTAGGATTTCAGTAGGTAGCGCTGTCAATTACTAAAAGTAACTCTGGAGTAATGGCTACATAATAAATAATAATGCAGAATTTTCCATTAGAACGTCTTAAAAGGACCAAGTAACAAATGCTCAATCCTGAAACACAACACATTATGCTCAACACTTGCAACAACAGATATACGCTACTTCCATCCGAAAACTAAACGTAAAATTAGACGAAAAGGAAACCTAACCAAACCAAAATCCTGATCATTGCTCACTGAAATTCAATGTAGACGACCGTGGTACATATTGCCAAAGGGTATAAGTTGCCCTGTGGGACCGGAGAGAACGAGCAAGTCCACATCAAACCACCCATTTCTCCGATCACAATTAAAGAACTTCACCGAGCCACCACCGGCCCACCAAGAACAGCCGGTTGCGCCACCACAACATGGTGCAGGGGGGAGGGGTGGCAATATTAGTAGCGGTTCCAAAAGCGTGATGGGATTGGAGCGAAGAATACATGAAGAGATGCGGGAGGGAGTGTGGAAATATGAGTATTTATGGTGGCAATGCTTTTCTTCTTGTTTAGGTAAATGCACAAGGACAAGCATCTTCCAAGGGATATGCGGCGACCACCTCCATTGCTCCACATTTGATGTTCTCACCTTTAATTTGTCCTTTTCTTCATTAATTTATTTTTTTATTTTCCCCTCATTTTTGTTCTATTCTAAATATGGAAATTAGTTATAAAATAATAGGAGTATTCTCTCTCTCTCTCTCTCTCTCTCTCTCTCTCTCTCTCTCTCTCTCTCTCTCTCTCTCTCTCTCTCTCTCACAAA
>JAOWAN010000049.1:10761749-10775100 GCA_028566635.1 Lobelia cardinalis
TATTAATAAAAATCAACGATAAATATTAGATGTATGATTGAGTAAGTTGATAAATCAATATCAAAAAATTCATAAAAATCGGAAAAGTGACCTAGCCATAAAAGTTTTTTCGACCAAGGAGGAATAAATCCGTCTATATTGATATTTTATCGGCACTAATTAAAGTTAGGGGTTCTATTCGAAATTTTTTCCAAATTTTCCATTTTCTCTACCTCAACTATATATCTCTTACTGTTGGAAGGGAAGCCCTCTTATGCACAAAAAATTTGTTATGCGCGTACCATTAATTTAAAACGAATACTTTAATAGGAAAAATAATCAAAGTCACAAGAGGGTTCACTCTAATCTTTGGACTACGTCTACCAACCGATATAATAACGACTTCACTTTATTATTATGGAGTTACAAGCACCCGAATTTTAATCTAGATCGCTCACAAAGACTCTCAACTCATTAATACAAGAGATTTAATATTAACTCACTCACCAATGAATATTCTCTCAATTTTTCACATATGATCTCACCAAATATTCACCCGGCCCCTCGGTATTACAAGAGCGGAGGTATCTGTCCATCTCAACACTCTTGAAGGAACACATTCGATGAATATTTTTCTCCTCGAAGGGAGACTCTCCTTTGGTACCCCTCGGCATAGCCTAAACTTTAATCCAAGCATCTTAATTTATATAGCCGCATAAAGCTTAATTGATTACTTATCATGCAATTAGGATTATTTGATCACCACACTTTCCCTTTTCTTTGGGCAATGTTGATCCCACCGTAACTCAATATAGGCTAGAGGGGGGGGGGGAATGAATGACCTATTAATTTTTTTTCATAAATAAATATCTCA
The DNA here is from genome assembly GCA_028566635.1 of Lobelia cardinalis. NCBI lineage: Eukaryota > Viridiplantae > Streptophyta > Magnoliopsida > Asterales > Campanulaceae > Lobelia > Lobelia cardinalis. Next base: position 10,762,603 of record JAOWAN010000049.1, read on the forward strand.
AGTTAAAATCTCACCCTGACTTTAACGGAAGGGGTTTTAGTTTTCCGCGAAAGCCTTACTGGGTGTTTAACTTAAAAGGGTTCTATTTTGAAAATTTTCTTTGGTGATGCGCTAGAACGGAAGCCTTGGTAGCTCCAAATTAGTGGATGCCTCAGGATATGAGTCAAACCAGATAAAAGTTAAAATCAAAAAATAGAAAGTAAACCAATAAATTAATTAAATCACACATAATTTATAGAGGTTCACCAATGAATTGGCTAGTCCTCTATCAAGCTGGTCAAATTCACATTTGTGAGTAAGATCTATCTACCTATTAATTTTTTTTCATAAATAAAAATCTCAAGTTAAAATCTCACCCTGACTTTAACGGAAGGGGTTTTAGTTTTCAGCGGAAGCCTTACCGGGTGTTTAACTTAAAAGGGTTCTATTTTGAAAATTTTCTTTGGTGATGCGCTAGAACGGAAGCCTTGGTAGCTCCAAATTAGTGGATGCCTCAGGATATGAGTCAAACCAGATAAAAGTTAAAATCAAAAAATAGAAAGTAAACCAATAAATTAATTAAATCACATATAATTTATAGAGGTTCACCAATGAATTGGCTAGTCCTCTATCAAGCTGGTCAAATTTACATTTGTGAGTAAGATCTATCTACTATATTTTTCTATCTATTACAAGTGTCAACCTTGGGCTGATCGATATCCTTTCAAATTGAAAACTGAAAAGTAAACGGAACACTCTAAAATCTTAAGTTAAGTAAGTGATTAGTGTTTTGTGAGTGTGTGCAGCTAAGTGTCTATACTCGTGTGTGCTTATAATTTCAATAAAATGTCTCCATGGATCTTAGTGAGGGAGATCTTCCTAGTGTTTAGTGATTACAATAAAATTTAAGAACTCAGATTTTTGTTGGTAATTAAAACTTAAGAGTTCTTGTTTTATAGATATCCTAAGCATGCACTTAAAGATAAATATGTCACAAAAGTATAAAAACTCAAAAAATAAATTATCTTAAGGGGTAAGGTAGTCTTCATAGTAGCAACATAAGGATCAATCAATCAGTTTTCAATTGAGGAGAAGGCCAACTATATATAGGCAGAATTTCTTGTCGGAGGCCTTCATGAAGATCTCCGTTGCACAGTGTCCTCTGATAGATGGTGATGTCAGGAATTCGTAACAAAATTTATCTTGTAGCGCGCAGGAATTCGTAACAAAATTTATCTTGTAGCGCTGTTGCAATGATTAGAAGAATATTGCCTTGAATTTGATTCGTACTACATGAATTATATTAATTATGACATCTGTCGAAAAATTCGTTGCATCATCTTTTTGAAAAATTTATCTTCAAGAAAGATCGAAGATGATATATCCTTCAAAATCTAGCGCATCGCGAAAACCTTTCAACGGCAGTGTTTAACGGAAGCCTCTGTGATGTAAAAAGACAGCCTTAATTTTCAAGGCTTCTGTTGGAGCAATTGAGACTTGTGAAACGACTGTTTTAACCTTGAAAAATGAAAACAACCAATATACCTTGGTGTTACAAGTCATATAATGGCTAGGTCACTTCTACAATTTTTATAAATTTTTTGATATTAATTTATTAATTTACTTGATCATATATTTGATATTTACCATTGATTTTTTTTGATATTCCATCCTACTTTCCATCTACATATCCCTACTAATTATATTAATATTTACATCACATCTCATCAAATCATACACCAATTATTATTATACTATCTTATATTTTATTTAAATTGGTGAATTCAACCTTTTACTCATATATACATCACATTTATCCATATACTATTTTTATATAATATAATATTTATATCACATTCCATCAAAACTCATTATCTCATATTTACTCGTTATCCTACATTACATTCCATCAAATCAAGGGCAATTTCATTCTTTCCTTTTAAACACAAGTCAACTAATATTACAATATCAAATATTATTTACAGTAAAATATTGTCACAAATCCATAAAAATTGGATAAGTGACCCAACCACAAATTATTGAATGATGCCCAACTTGAAACAATAAGAATTTTTAAGCGCGAATTAAATATTATTTTAAATATATTTTAAGATAATTAATCAAATCTAAAATATCCTAATACAAGTCTTCTCCTACTCTAAGTAGGAATTAGATTTTTCTCAAACACTAATTCCTCCTCCCATTTATGAGTTTTGTTACTGTTTCCCTATAGTTTAATAGAAAGTAAAATAATGTGAACACAATTGAATTTCCTGTGTGAAATTAAAAAAGAAAAATTATTACTAAACACAATTCATCATTTTTTATACACTAAAAGAATGTGGGTACTTTTTATTAAAATGCTTCAATAGAGAATAATAGATTACTATAGAAAGAATATTATTATTTTTTGTATTAATTATTTTTAAAATAATTTTTTTAAATATATATCGTTATTATGAATAATTAAATCGAAAAAAAGAAAACTATTAGCTAAATCAAATAGGTCCTTTTGCCTCTCTGTGATGCAGATGAGATGACACATCCAAAGTTGGAGGGAATAAGGTGTGGGTAGGGACAGTGGAGGAGGTAGCAACTGTCCACAAGTGGGCTTTCTGGCGGGCAATTTTATATGGAGTGAGTGAGCGTTGTCTCTGTGTGTGTGTGTGTGTGTTTTATGTATATGTGTTTTGCTGTGTCCACCACACAAATCACAAGTACTAGCACATTTACAGGTGCCCTGTTTCATGCCCACTTTTTTATAGCAAGTGTTGTTCAGCGCGTGTTTTATCACGCTCTCTTTTTGCAACTTGGCATCTTACCTAGGTTCTGGAGTTAGCTTCTATTTTTTCCCAAAAAAATATATTTCCTTGTTTCAAATAAAAATCGCTTTAAAATATTTATATGGTATTTTTAATGAAAGTTAAAATCATTAGCATTTTTCAAGTATGTGAGTAATGGAGTACATATATGTATGTCATATTGTGATCCAAGACTACCAAATATTTCTTATTTATTTAAGCCTATTTTCTAAATATGAACTTATGAAATTTTAGTGTAAAGAATTCTTTTGGTGATAATTCTTTATTCGTTTTTATTATAAGTATATTCTACTCCTTTTGTTTCAAATGAGTGTTAATTCTTTTTAAAATAATGATCTTTTTTTTAGTAATTTCATCCAAATATATTATGTAGACTCTAAACCATGCCAGCGTCTCAGTGCTCTTCTTGACGACGTTGCAGCGCTTTGCAAAACAACAAACACACGTCCAGTGGACGTTGCAGCGCTCTCCCCCATGTCTCATCGCCACGACGTTCCCTCGGCGTTCCAGCGTTCCGATGTGTGTTGATTAGGGTTTTCTATTTCCTACCTGCCTTGGAGTTGCAGAAGCCCTTAGAGAGAAGAAAGTCACGTTACTCAGAATACCAGGCTCGCGGCGTCTGTTTAAGGCCATAAAGAGCCTTCGAAGTTTGCAGACAAAGTGTGGTCTGTCCTCATCGACGAACCCCGATGGCTGAACCATAAACACATCCTTAGTGAGATGACCTTGGAGGAAGGCATTATTAACATCCACCTGTCTGATAGACCAATCACGACTAACAGAAAGAGTAAGAATCAGGCGAATAGCAGGTTTAGTAACTGGACTGAAAGTATCATGATAATTAATACCGGGCTGCTGGTGATAGCCTTTAGCAACTAAACGGGCCTTGTAAGGCTCAATCAAGCCATCAGGTAACTGCTTGATGTAAAAGACCCACCTGCATCCAATCAGATTGTGAGCAGTAGTGGGAAGCACAAGTTCTCACGCACCATTGCCAACCAAAGCTATCCTTAATATTTGAAAACTATCCTTAGTGTAATTTTGTTCAATAATTTCTGAAAATAAAACTAATATGTAATTAAATATTTATTCGAAAATCAATCAAGTAAACACAAAATTAATACCCATTTTGGAATGGATAAAATTATTATTTAAAACTTTGACCTATAAGCCAAAAGTATAAGTTTATTTTATTTTTATGTTTAAAATTTTTGGATTCAACATAGTTTTTTCCCTTCAAACGTACTTCCACTTGATCCAAAGAGGGAAGAATTATCGGATGATTATCGAATTAAGGTTAATGTTTTAGGACACACAAAGTGACACAACAAACACTATTGGATTGGCTAGAGGCATACTTCCATCCCTGTGAACTTATCCATTCTTATACTGTGAGCTAAGCACAATCCCAGCTAGGGCTTTTGATTCTTCCTTTTTTTTTTTTTTTTTCCTTTTAAATAAACTTTCTTACTAAAGAACAAAATACTGGGATCCAAGTGGCAGTACAAAAAAGAAAGCTGCCCCTTTGGTGGTTGTAAGTTGTATATGTTCCAAGTTGGTTTTGGCTTTTGGTTGTGGATCCCTTGGTGACAATATGTATATGGATATGCTAATATTTACTTTTTGTCTATTTATGTTCTAGTTTTATAATTTTTAATATTTATATAAGGGGTAAAAGTATTAAATTATATATATAAGATATTAAAGAATTAATTATTATTTAAGAAGTAAATATGCAATAATTAAAATATTAATTAAGATAATAATTAATTCTTTATTATATTTTTTCAATACACAAGGTTGATACTTTTACCCCTCAAATAAATATTAAAAAACGAAAAGATGAGGGCATAAATGAAAGAAAAAAATCGAAACAATGATAAACTCCTTAGTTGAATTTCTTATGTCAAATAGTGTATCATCACCAATAATATTACTTTTAAACATAACATATTTTAAAAGTTAGAGTTTAAATTTTTAGGGTTATCTTTTAAACGGCTGAAATGAAATTTTAAAAAGATGGAACAGCTTCCAGCACACCATTTGACACAAAAGATGTGAACTCTAAACTCCTACAAAGGATGAGGATGTTATACTAATGTAAATTCGTATACAAGAATACGTGAATTTATTTTTTGAATAAAAAATGTTAATATTAAAAATATCAGATTATTTTTACATCACTTTATACATATTCTTTTGATTAACCAACCGAAACAAACATATTGTATCAATAGTATTTTCGTGACCAAGGACACGATGCAGAAAAGAAAACTTTTTTGAACGACAAATTGTACTTCTTCCGTTTCAATTTAATTGTTCCCTACTCATTTACACAAATATTTAAATATATATATATATATATATATATATTGGACATAATTAAATAAAATGTGATCCAAATAAAATTTTTGAATATAAATCACTTATTATATTCTTAAATATGAAAGTAAACAATTATTTTAAAACTTCAAAAAATAAAATAGTGGATAATTAAAATAAAATTAAAGGAGTAATAGTGGATAATCCAATTACTTTAATAGAACTACTGGATTGTGAGGGCCTGCTTTTACTCCTTTGAAATATTGGGCCTTGTTGGATGTCTCTTTATGCAAATCTTTTTCTCCTTTATAGCTTTATAAAAGAAAGAGATCTTATGTTAATTTAGACCAAAACATATCTTGAAATGGTAAGTATCGGTACCAATGTCTATCGATGTGCGGTACTGAATTTACCACACTTTTTCATAATTTTTATAATTTATAATTTCGAGCATAATTTCAATTAGTCCGTCAAGCCATTCAAGCGAAGCAACTAAATAACTCCATCTTCGAATGTATTATCGAGAATGATCGTATCATATTGACGGAATTGCGTCAGATCAATGTTTCAGCGAATAGCGTTGCTCATTGCTTAGCTAGAACTTCATATTTATGTCAGATCAATATAATGTTTGGCACAGTATTGTATCTCAATTCTTAAAGAATGTACTTGATCATGATCTGATCGAATATAACGCACCTACAACGTGCCAAAAAAAATAGAATCTTGACATATCTGAAACATATCAAGAAGTTGAACAAATTTAGTCCATTGAAACAACATTATTCATAGACGTACACATATTCCTATTATTACTACAAATGACCTATAAACATTTTCATCAGAATCATTTACAAAGAGCGGGTGCCTAATTAGCTACCCTTGCTCTACCTTATTTCAGAGAATTTTCCTAGCCTCTATTCAATGTTATTATTTCACTGTTATCTTCGTCGCGGAACAATATATATATATATATATATATATATATATTTCAACTCGACGACCATAATAATGCTAGAAATAATTTAAGGTCCGTGTCCACCGCGGTCGCAGCGATTTTCTTTGTCGCAACCCCTAGTGTATCTATTTGACGGCGGAGGGAAACATTCTTCGGGATGTTCCTTTCCGCAAGGAGGTCTGTCACCACCCACTATTCCGCCATAAGAAATGGTGCTCGCATCTGCAACTCGAACGAAAATGGAGGACACGACGAGCACGGTGGTTAAGAAGAGAACAAATGTTTTCCCTGCTGATAGCGCCATGGCAGCAATCACAATTTCATTAGATATATATATATCGAGTATATAATTTATTTATTTTCTTTTTTTCTTTTTTCTTATTTCTTATTTCTCAAATGGGAAAAAATGTTGGAATTTATAGGAGTAGATGTTTCTATATTAAGGAATTTTTTTTTTTTCTGTTAAGAGCTTGTGGTAAATAGCTCAAATGTAGAAATTAATTCATATTTTTTTGGGGATTAAATTTGACTCCTCCGTAGCTATCTTTTCGCGTCGCGAGACCTTTAGCTTTGAAAAAGTATATACTTGGCTGTGCGTGATTTTGCATGGCGAAAATCTCTACGGATCAAGTATTAACAAGTAGTAACAACCATTCTTTGGGAAAGCAATGGAAAACAATGATACCTTTAAAGAAAAGAAAATATATAAACCATTGTCCTATCGAACTCAAATTTTGCTCTAAAGAAAGTTGAATTCGAAATTTCTATCGCAAATGATTTCTCATTTTTCGTCAACGTAATTTTTAAAAATAGCATGTGTTCTATTAATTCTTTCACAATTTAGAATTTAAAATTTAGGATCGACAGAATTTAAACGGTTAGAATGAAATTTTTAAAAAATTGACAGAAAATTGTACATAAGAGATGAATTATTCCGGCTAATTAATCAAAAGTTAAATTTTGAACGAATTTTGAATTTGAATGAGCGGATGACTAATCTGAGGGTTAGTTTGATAAAATGCAAGTTCGTCTCAAATTAAGTTAAGCAAATCTAAGTTTAAGCTGATCAATCCATTTAAAATCTATTTACTTCCCTATTAACGAGCGAATATCTCGTAAACAAGTCCCAATAGACTGAATTGAGATTTTCTGTCTCATTTAGTGTCTCATCGTCTGTCCCAGATCTTTTAAATACGACACGTATCCAATTATTTAGAGTTTAAAATTTTAGAATCATCTTTTAAACGGTTAGAATGAAATTTTAGAATGCTGTTACAAAAAATGAGATACCAAATGGGACAGAAGATCTGAACTCCAATAGACTGCCTCATTCCACCATTTCTTTGAGAAAGAAACCTTTTGATCATTTCAGTTTTTTCATCAACTTTGATCCCATCTAACCTTCAGCCACATATAAAGACCAACCCTAGTCTACAATTTTAGAACAGAACTGACTACATCCCATACTGACCTTGTGTTTATCAAACTCCATATACAGAACAGAGTAGTCTTTTCTTTACTCATATCTCACCACATCGAAGCATATTCCCATTCTGCCTACATACTCGTTCCGCAAAACAATTCTATCACAATCTCTCTATGGCGTCGGCGAAATCTGAATTTAGGCTGCAACATTTACCTCAAATAACACGCCACTTTTAATTTCTCAGAAAAATCATCCAGTTGAGAGATCTCTGCGTCCCTGTGCTTAAATCACACCTCATAGTCCTAAGCGTAAATGCTCAGAAATTCCGAACGACTTTTCTACATTCGTTTCTTGCAGCAACAACACATGGGCGACTTGATCATAGTCCTGAATGATCTTTCCTGTGCACTTACATTTCCCTAAGTTTGCAATTCCTCTCAACATTCCAACCAAGTAATCTCATTTTTAACAAAATGCACAAGAGGATCGGATTCATCATTCCGGACATCAAACCAAATTATATATTGACTTCAATATCCGATTGTATAAGTTTCCCACTCTTCTTCAAGGGATTACGAAACATGTGGCTGAAAAAGTAACTGAGCCAAAGACTTTTCCCATAATAACTTATCAAAAGGGTCGAATGACACAAGAACACCTGCTAGAAGACCAGGAAGTCTTGCTTCCTACCACATGCGTGAGTCATGACTAAATACATGGTAAGGAACAATCAACCACTTCCACCAAATCAGAGTTTAACTTATGAAGCTAAACCATCAGTAGCACTGTCCCACCTCCCCGTCTGCAGTCCTCTAGAATGAAAACCTTGTAAGTCATTAGTAGATTGGTGAAACTCGAACCAAATGCAATATAAACAGTGAGAATTAGTTAAACTATTAGCTACACGACGGGGTAAGGGTGAAGAAAGAATCATCGCTGCTTTCCAGATGGAGGATTACCAGAGGTACAAATCACTACACTGCAAGAGTCGGTGTCATCCATAGTCAAACAAAGCAACCCCCAACAAATCTAAAAACCAGCTTGACTTCAATTTTCAAAATTTCGATAGTTTGTTTTGTGACAAACAACCGAGCACCAGCTTTCACAAGCAATTACAAGATAATGATAGTAACAATCGATTTGGACCATCAATATCTACTGATTTGAATTGTCATTATTCTTACTAGATGCTTGCTTCGAACTGACTTAAGGGGTCCTACTATACCACACCACGAAAATTGTTATTTCACATTTAATATAAGTAACCCCTATCAAACAACCTCTAAGATTGTTATTTTTTCAGTTCTCAAATTTTCTATTACATATTTGCATTGTATTCTAGATTACAAACTCTAAGAGTAAGTCCATTAAAGGGCACCATGCAAAAGTTTATGCTGACAGAGCTCAAATTCACTTCCCCACCAAATGATTTGGGTAGTGTCCCCACCCCAAACATGGTTGATTTTCTAATAATACCCAAAGTAATAACAATAACTAATAAACAGATAAAGAACATGCTAATAAATATCTTTTCCATTAAAGTGTTACGAACAGACTGATGCAAATACATGAGGAACATTACAATGAGAATTGTGTAGCTGTCGATGCAATGAAAAACACATAATCCCACCCAACTCCAATCCATTCGAACAAAAATCACAAACATTTGTACCAACCTCAATTTTATTGGCTACAGTACCTAAGAATAAAGTCTAGTGTGCAAATATTTTAACTTACACTGGCTCCACTTACAATTTCATTGGATCCCTTGGTCTGTGACAAAACGATTCGCCTCTATATATGAAACATGATGGAAGCACCATATGGAGAGCATAGAGAGATTTTCAACCAAAGGTTTCTCATCAGATTGGAGTCAAACCAACCACACCTACATTGCAGAGCAGGAAAAACTAAGCTCTGAGCATTCCAACATAATGAAAAAAAAAAGTAAAAGATGCCAAACTACAGCACGCATTAGTTCTGAAGCAATAGTTCAAATACATAATTCAAAACTAAATCCAGACTGAGACTCGAACAAGACACGGAAGAGTGATTATCCATATTTTCTACTTTAAGCCATTATACAGTTGCATTTTCTGTACCTCATAGTAAGTTAAAATGTTGAACTGTAGCATACTATACCAGCGAAATATAAAATTGGAACGTCAAATTTAGGAAATCAGCATACTTTCAGAATGTTATTTTATCACAAACAAGCAAAATGATGATAAAAGTTGAACAATGCCATGTTGGTTTCAAGAGATCAACTTTAGTTATAAGACCATATAAACGAAATGCATACCACAAGCCAATCGTCCACCAGCATTCCCTGTGCTGAGGCTAAGCTCGTGACCACCTACATGTTAACAACCAACTGCTCATAAGAATCCAAAAACATTAATATATATGAGCAAGTGCTAAGATCAATGGCATTAATGATTAAATTCATGCAACAGCTACTTTACCCTTTCCAAGATCATCCTCAAGCTCATGAACCACAAGGGCTCTTCCAACAACTGCATTAGGACCACTCAATGGAATCTGTACAATGCAGTAATTAGTGTTAAACAAAACAAAATTTACCGTAGAATCAAATGAATATAATCACCATGTACACAAAAAATAATTTTTAAACAGAACCTGGCTATCAACAATTGTTGCCTCGGCCACACCTGCATCATATTTAGCATCAAAAAATGAATCATAAACAATGGCATGAATGTATTAATCATGCAGATGTCAAATATCAGATATCAAAGAAGATATAGAGTTGAAAATGATACCATCTGGACCAGCAATTATGTTTCCCAGGTCACCCGCATGACGGACATCATCTTCAGGAGCCCCATGCGTTAAACCATTAGGATTGAAATGTGGTCCTATTTTTTGACAAGCGGTAAGTAAACTAAAAAAGACGAGAAACCCAAATAGCGTGCACACATTAAAGCTAATAGTAATAACAACACTATGGATCATCATTTCAATGATATCAAGGTTAAGATAGAATGAAATGAAAACCTGTTGAAATACACCCATTTGTGGTATCCCCAAACTCGTGCTGCAACATAATTCAGAAAATGATTATTATGAAATACTCATTTCATTCTATTCGTGCCGGGGGAGGAAGGGGGGGGGGGGGCAAACAAACAATTAAGCTACTTTACATTTTATAAATTTTACTTCAAAGAGCTGACTCAACTCAACTTACCTCAGCCACTTTGGCAGATGTAATTATTTTCCGCCATTTGACATGGTCCAAGGCAAGATAATCACGCCACATTCCTTCACATCTTTCTTTACTATGGATCCACATCTTGGCTTTCTTCATTGCTCTTGACCCTACCTCTATTCTGGTTGATACAATCACACTTCTTAACGAGTTCTCAAGGAGGCCTAACTAATTTTCTAGAAGTGGCAAGTATTACGGGGCCAGGATTTTCTAGAAGTGGCAAGTATTACGGGGGTTGAGGGGCGGTGCCCCGGGAAAAAAAATAGATTTATTTCTTAGTAATTTATACACATATAAGGTGATCGGAGATAAACAAAGTGAATTTTTTTGGGGTAACACACCTAATTAATTTTTAGAGATTACCAATTATTTAAAGAGAACGATGGTTTAGGGTGGACCGTGGGACGTAGCTGGTGGTTGAACCATCTTAAGTAACTCTATCTCAAATTTTCTACAATAAGAGCAATACTTGCCCTCTCACAAATTTTCTGGTTAAGAATCCTAAAAAATCTAGTTTTAGCATACATCCATCCTAGCATCTGCATATCGACTGCACTCATATGTACAGTCTCACTTTTCGTGCCTCTCAGACTGGTCTTGGTGGGCAGCCCTTGTCTTCTTGGTTGTTCTTATGGCGCCCACTCTTGTTAGTATAAAAGTATTACTTAGTAGTCCATTACTCCGTTCAAAAGATTCGTCTTTTAAAAATAAAGCTTATACATTATTTCAGTACCTATACTTATCCTTTTCGCATTGCAACTTTTGAATTCCTAAAACAATTTCAGTCCTTAAAAGTAAGTAAGTTTGTATTATTCCTCCTTAAAACAATTTTGACTATCAAACACTTATTTTCACAATCTGGTACTCATCTCGACTTCCAGCTACTTCGGATACTTCTTAGGATGGAATGTCAACGAGATTCAGAATCAATTGGTGAAAACATAAAGCATTGATTGGCATGCGAAGAATTTGTACTTACTAAATGAAATCCATGAGGCCCAGGAGTGAGTCCAGTGATTTTCACATTGACAGTCGTTGGTCCTACCAAAAACAACAATTAATTTGAAAGAAAGACAAAAGGGGATATCTGAAAAGGGATTTCTTGAGATACCATCGTCTTCTTGAGTGAGGGTGACGACGCCTTCGACGGAGGAAGTGCCCTTGAGGACGGCGACGGCTTTCTTGGTAGCGGCGACGACGGTGAGAGGTTTAGGGGCGGCCGAGGAGGAGAGAAGGGAGGAGTAGCGGGTGAGTTGTTTGAAAGAGACGACGCCGTGGAAGGAGGAGTGTAGTGCCGGGTTGGAGAGGGTGGGGAGCAGGAGGGATTGAGTTGCGGGTGGGTAGGAGATGATGGTGTGTGCGGCCATGGCTGCTGCTAGTGCTGCTTGCATTCTTCGGTGGTGATTTTGTGGGGGTGGATAATACTTGTGAGATGGTGTGGGAGTCCGAGTGGAACCTTTGGTGTAGTGTAGCTCCTATTGTCCGATCTTTGATGAGTCTTTTTTTCCTTTTCTTTTGCCCTTTTTTTTTCTTTTTTAATTTAACTAAGAATCAGATCACGAAACTAACATTACCACATATTACCTATATCACCAACATCATTAATATCACTAATATCATCAATATCACACTCAAATATCATCCAATCAGCTCGAAAGGGACTCCATATCTGTGGATGATGCTGATGCGAACAAAATCAGCAACCTTTTTTGAATTCAACACTCGATAAGCTGCCGCCTCTACCCATTTGGTGAAGTAATCT
>JAOWAN010000049.1:10775200-10786487 GCA_028566635.1 Lobelia cardinalis
TGGGGGGCGGGTTGATCTAAGTTTTGGAGCTGGGGGGTGGGTTGATCTAAGTATGAGCCTGGGGGGTGGACTGAATTAGTGTGGTTACTTTGGGGGGTGCAAAATTTTTTATCCCCAAAATACAGTTCCTATTATTTTCGTTATTTACTAACTACAACCTGAGAGAAGCCCTCGCCTGAGTTAAATACGGTCGTCGTCTTCCTAGTTTCAACGCCAGAAAGACATTTGCCGTCGTCCCAATTCCGTACCGTCTGCCGGAATTGAAAATCAAGATGCGGTCAAACTATCCGGAATGATAACCACCATGAGCACACCCAATCGTTCGTCTCCTTTGCGCGTCCTAATCCGCCCACCACCCTCCACCACGCCACCACCACCGCTTCCCCCTCTCCCTCCTCACCCTTCAAACCCCCCAACTCCTCCACCCACCTCCCAAAAAGGCGTCGTGGTGGTCGGATTCGTCGGGAAACGACACGGAGACGTGACCCAGCTGATTAACCGAATCGTTGACTCTAACGTGTTTGGTTCCGGTAATGCTGACAAGATTTTTAGTCTTAGTGAGGATGTTAAGGAGTGGTTTAAGTTTAGAAGGATTAGTTATTACCACGAGGAGTCAAAGGGGATTCTTTATTTGCAGTTTTCTTCCACTAGCTGTCCGGTCGAGGACAGGGTTTCGGAGGCGGTTCATTCAGGTTTTGATTCGGTTTTTGATCAGCAAGAGTTCGGGGACCTTCAAGGACTTCTTTTTATGTTCTCTGTGAGTTTTCTTCCCCCCTCCCTTACAAGTCCGAGCCTTTTTATTATGACGATTTTAATGTTTATTCGGTTGTTTGTTTAGTATTGGTATAGTCAAAAGATTGATTTAGCATTTGGGTTTACTGCACTGTGCCCAAAAAGTAGCTGCGGGTTTGCATATTATGTGGTGGAAATGAAATTGTGCATTTGTCATGTGATGAAGGTGTAGTTTGCAGTTTGTTGTTTGGACCGCACGGGTTCTGAGTAGCACTGTAAGTTGGGTTTATCGACAGTTTAGATTGTTAGTAGGCATCACACTGACTAGTAAAGTAACTAGCATTCGTCTTGTGAAGTACGAGCATTTTGGAAGAGAAATTATGTATCTATCTTATTGGGGATAGGACGAATTTTGTGGCCTTTTACGATGAAGTCAAAGTTGCATAACTATAATTGCTGATGATACTATGAGCCGTTTACATTGACCAAAGGTGCCAATGCAACAACTAAAAGGCTCATTGATGGCACAAATTCCATAAAGCAGGGTATGCTTGTTTGCTATATGAAATGCTCATATTTCAATTGGGCGCGTAGGAGACGTTTCCGACAAGAGAAAGTTTGTGTCCAAGCACGTGCTAGACATCCGATGCAGACTTAGCTCTTATGTGAACCCACACTTTTTGAAAGCTGGCTGGATCTGTGACTTTCAGTTATATTCTACCCCCTCTGTCAATGAAGGACTGTCCTATTTAGTTAAGGAAAATCAACCCAATATCTTATTCAAATAAGTATTTAACATACATTTAAGTATTTTAGATTTTAAAAGTTCAATCCTTGTACGAATATTAAGTAAACTATCAATAACATTTGTTATAACTTTGCAAAAACAAGTTAATTTTCATAAAATGTTGGGAAAAGTAAATAAAGTTAACCAACAAAAGTCAAAACAGGACACTCTTTAGGGACACAGGGACTAACAAATACAGGATCTGATTTGGCTCACTTACGGTGAAGGAAATCATGGAAAGAAAGACAATTGATAGTGGAATCAATGGTGCAGAGGATTCTGACCGAGGAATAGTGATGAACCAATTCAAGAAATCCACTTCTAAAAATTCCTCTATGACTTTGATTTGACAAAAAGACAAGGAAAATAGGCTAGGATTACGAAGGCCTGCTCTTATCTGTGGCCTTTTTAGGTAAAACGTATTCGTAGATAGGTCGCTACCTGTGTGAAATAGTTGGGGGGAAAGGCATAATGTATCACAAATTTTTTGTGTTATGGATTCCGGGGTGTAGTGCTTCCCCTAGCCTGTCTATTGTAACTAGTGGTGTAGGATTGACATGTAATAGCAGACCTATAGGTAATTTTCGTTGATATAGTCGGTTAGTATGATAGAACTGTAACAGCCACAAAATACCATAGGAAACATACATTCATTGAATTATCAGTGCAGTGTTGCATAATGAGTCTATTACTAGTTTGCTCATTTCACTTAGTTCTTGACTCAGTTCCATCTAGCAATGCAGGTTTGCCATGTGATCATATATGTTCAGGAGGGATCACGCTTTGATATCCAGATTTTGAAAAAGTATCGGGTCTTGCAATCTGCCAAACATGGGATGTCACCATTTATTAGATCAAGAAGTTCATCTCCATTGACATCTAGGTCAAGTGTGCCATCTTCTTCACGAACTTCTCCGTCGAGACTGTCTTCTAAAAATCGTTCTCCTGCTAAAGGTGGTACCTTTGTGAATCGAAATTCTTCGGCTATTTCACTGATGTCAGGTTTAGGCTCATACACATCTTTGTTTCCTGGGCAGTGTACACCAGTTATGCTTTTTGTTTTTCTTGATGATTTCTCTGATTTGAATCACGGCTCAAATCAGGAGGAATCTGCAGAGGCCTCCTCATTGAATCAATCCTCAAGTTTGAACAGTTTAGCTAAACCAAGTTTGCCTGTGAAAGGGTCTGGTTCAGTTGTCATGCTGTCACGCCCTGTCAGCAAATCTGAAGGTGGATTCAGGAAGAAATTGCATTCATCCCTTGAGGCACAGATTCGTTTTTCGATAAAAAAATGTCGAATTCTGACGGGTTCTGAAACTGGTCAAGCGGGATCAAGAAATGGGAATGTTTCAAATTCTGCAACTTTGTTTTCTCTTGATGCATCCAAAGCTGTTGCACTTGTTGACAGATTGGCTAATCAGAGAGGCGAATCTCTAGAGTTCACCGCCAGTATTGTGGAAAATATTCTAAATGGAGTGTCAACTTCAGATTCACTTCTGCTCGAGAGCCACGGTCAGAGTGCGAACAGAGAGGATATTCTGTCTGTTAAGGAGTTTATTTATCGACAGTCTGATATACTGCGTGGGAGAGGGGGTATAGTTACTAACCCCAGCGGTGGCTCAGGTCCTGGTGTGGGTATGGTGGCTGTCGCTGCTGCAGCCGCCGCTGCCTCAGCCTCTGCTGCTTCTGGAAAGAGTTTCAATACTCCTGAACTTCCGAGTCTTGAGATTTGGTTGTCTTCCAGCCAACTTATTCTACAGGGACTTCTTTCTGCAAAACCTGGTGTCATAGACGAACCTGAAATCACCAAGAGAAAACCTCGACAACGAAATTCACCTCCATCATCAGTTGAAGGAAGCACTTTAAAAGGCAGTGATCCTCTAGAATTGGCAGTTTCTTATTTGGATAGTGGTAGAGGACTTAACACTAAATTTTCAACTTTGTGGTGCCAAAGAGCCCTTCCAGTTGCAAAGGATGTTTACCTAAATGATTTGCCTGCATGCTATCCAACTTCTCTGCACAAGGCTCATTTGGAGAAAGCTTTGTCTGCTTTTAAGTCTATGGTAAAGGGACCTGCGGTGCAAAAGTATTTGAAAATGTTAGAGGATGAATGCACATCCATTTGGAGTTCCGGGAGGCAGCTGTGTGATGCTGTTAGTTTGACAGGGAAGCCATGCATCCACCAGAGGCATGATGTTGAAGCTGGTGGTTTACTTTCAAGTGATGAAATTAAACCACATTCCAGTGGTTTTGCGTTCCTTCATGCTTGTGTCTGTGGTCGTTCGAGGAAATTACATCCTGACCCATTTGATTTCGAAGCAGCTAATGTAACTTTCAGTCATTTTCCAGACTGCGACAAACTTCTTCCTGCACTTAAGCTTCCGCAAGGAAACACTGCTGGACCTGTTCAGCCATCATCATGGAGTTTGATTAGAGTAGGAGGTGCCAAGTACTATCAACCATCTAAAGGTCTACTTCAGAGTGGCTTCTGCACCCAGGAAAAATTTCTTTTGAAGTGGAAAATTTTCCTTGAGAAACAAAACAACCTTGTTAGTTCAAAGCAAAGTATCATACAAGGTGATTATGTGCATGGTTTAAGTAGTAAGCTCAAGGTTGAGTCTATTGGTGATGCCAATATTGAGAAAAATGGAGCTGTTCAGTTGTATGCGAGAGAAATGCAGAGTGAAGTTGAATTACATAGAAAGCCCACCTCAGAAAGCATCAGATCTGATACTAAGAAGATCAGTACTGGCAGAGGTGTTCCCAATTTTACTATGCGAAAACCTTTCTCCGAGGTTGTTGCTGGATCTGCAGCTAAGGATTCAGGATTTCCCCCTCTTCAATCAAAGAAGCAGCCTTTGGTGGGTTTAGAAAAGGGTAATCAACAGATTAGTGCAGGAGACACCGATGCAGAGCACGTCCAGGAAATCAATGATGTTCTGGGATCTCAAAAAGCTGAAGATGATTCTGCTTTCCATGAAACCGTAAATGATAATGGAGGTATAGATGATAATCCATCCTTACAGATAGGTTGTAACAAAATCCAAGTGAGAATAGATAGTGATGAAAAGATCAAGTCAAGTGATTATTTGAAACATGTAGTAGTATATGTTGGAGTTGAGCATGAGTGTCCCCATGGGCACCGTTTTATATTGAGTGCAGAGCATCTTAGCGGACTTGGTTCCACGTATGCAGCTCATGAAGAATCGTCTGTTCATCCCTCTGCTGACAGCTCCGTTAGTAAAGTTTCTGATCCTTTAAAGCTTGGTAAGAATGGTGCACATTTAAAAGTTCAACGACACTCGAATAGGATTAATGGTGCTGTTGGTAAAGTAAGAAACGCGGGGAAGTCGAAAGAAATATTGACAAATGGTAATCAGTCTGCGAAAGACATTGAAGGCCGTTTCCAGTCTCTTGGTCTTGGTGATAGTGGCTGTGCTTTTTCTTTATTGAATAGAAACTTACCAATATACATGAACTGCCCACACTGCCAGCTCTCCAAGAACAAGACAGATCTGCCCAATGTCAAATTTGCTGGCACATTATCACAGCTCCAGAGGATCTTTCTGGTACTAGTTCTTATGCATACAATCTCTTCTAGCCTTAAATAATTCTGGACTTACGTGGGTATAATATATGATTGGTGGGAGGATCTCGCAAGTGCAAGTTTTGAAAGTAAATCCTCTTAAACTTTTTTGTGATTTACTGATGCTTAAATCCACAATTTTTTTGGTGTGTTCTGGCAGATATTACACTAACGTTGTTTGCTTGGCAGACAGTAAAGCCACTGAACTTTTGGATTTACTGATTTATTTAAAACCAAGTTTTATGTGCATTTATTGAAACCCAGACTTTGGGAGAAATTAATCTATTATTGATTCTTGTATAGTGCTAGAACTTCTACATCTGTGATTATTTCAATTATTATGTGGCAAGTATGGATAATTCTACTCATGCATCTAATTAGTGATAGTAAGAGGTTGATATAAATAATATATCCTAGGTCATATCGACAAGTGAGATATTTGTTTGTATTCAATTGTTACGGGTTGTGTGGTTATGCCACTGCATTAGATGCTGATTCACTCTCTTAAACCAAAATTTGTTCCTTGTATGGCTAGCTACCCCCTTAGTATCTTCTTCACAATGCTCAAGCTCCTTGTAGCTCCATAGCATGAGATGCAAACACCATTGGGAGCTATCAAGCTTGACTTCATGAGGTGAAAACCATTGTCAATAATTGTTAAAACATACGAGGAACAGTGTTTCCTCGTTCGAACAAAGTCCTAGTGATTCACATGAAACTCTACCGCACGACCCACTTCCCGGCATAACTCTCTCTCTTCTATGTTTCTTTCTTGTTTGTAATATGATTTGTCATCTAATTCCTTGATTTGTGTTTCTCAACTGCACTCTGCATTTCAATCCTGTGGTAATATGTAGATGTAGATTGTAGGGATATGCGGATGAAGTGTTGGGAGGGAAAGAATAACCATTTCAGAGTTTATGGGATGTAATAAAACTGAAATAGCCAGAAGATTATTAAATTCATTATTCAATCTCGTCTGTGCAATAGGAAGAAACCTTCAGCTGCAGAAGCTGAAAGAGTCCAAGAAAAAACTAAAGGACCAATTAAATTAAGATCTGGTTTGGGTTGTGAGGTAATAAGCCGCTAGCCTAAGGATTGTCAAGCCAGTGAAGAGAAACAGGAAGATGGATCTAGTTTTGCAGCCAGTATTGATTTAGTCAACAGCATAAGTCTCACATATGCAAAGGGAGACTGAAACAAGGTTGAGACTCCTGGGCTTTTGATCACTTGTTTATCTTCTCCTCTATGGTGGCAATTTTTTTGTCTTTAGAAAGAGAAGTTTTTTCTGCAGGGGTGGGTCTGCATTTTTAATGCTGGAAACTCACCATTATTTATATATTGTTAACTGTCACATGTCCAAAATTTCTGATCATTAAACTATCAAAGTACTTTGAATTTGAAACTTTCTACTTTAACTGGGTATACAGAGCAACCAAGTGTTTTTTGGATATCAAATAGGAGTGTGCAATAATTCATTTTGGGTTAAAAAAAACGCAGTTTGCAAATGCTAAACAATCTTTGCTCTGAAACTTGTCATACAATTTGTTACATCTTGCGCTGAGTGCACTTAACAGTTTTATGTAAGGTGATAATAGTTGCCTTGATATTTTTATCCATGTCTGTTGTTTGTTGCAAAGTCAAGTTCCATTCTAGTCTCTATATGAACTCTTTTTGCCATTGAGTCCTGGCCTCTCAAATTCCTTCAGATTGATACTATCCCCAAAGGTCGGGAGTTCTAGCTCCTGTCATGTGATGAATTAAATAGACGGTCTAGACAGATTGAGGAGTTCGAGGATA
Organism: Lobelia cardinalis; assembly: GCA_028566635.1. Classification (NCBI taxonomy): domain Eukaryota; kingdom Viridiplantae; phylum Streptophyta; class Magnoliopsida; order Asterales; family Campanulaceae; genus Lobelia; species Lobelia cardinalis. The sequence goes on from JAOWAN010000049.1 coordinate 10,782,106, forward strand.
TCTTGTTCAAAGAAGATCTCAGTTGGCGCTAAAAGGCTAGAGTGAAATGGGCAAGCAAGGGGATTGTAATTCTAATTTCCTTGTGATTTTCAGGATGCTTAGTATACTAGAGTTTGATTCATGTCGGAAATCAGTTGCATTTCAAAACCTTTCTTAACACTAGTGTTAGTAGCTGTTGATACAGAGAAAAGACGGGGTTTTCACTCTTTAGGTTAGATGACCTGTAAGTCGTGCACTTGAGATTGTCAATTTTAAAAAGTAAAATTGACGAGGTCATAAAATATATATTGAGGCTCAAAATGTTTATTTTTTAAGTATGCTATCTGAAACTAGTTAACTATCTGATTGAGTCAATCATCATGGAGTTGAAAAGCATATTTGCTTCTTCGGTTCTTCCTTGACCCTCTCAATGATTCTACGGCCTTAAACTTTGGCATCACTCAAAGTTAGCCTCTTATTTTGAAACTTCTAAGTAGTAAGTGTCGTTTGTTCTGTTCATGAACAAATACCCAACCCAACGAGCCACTTTGATTCGAAAAAGTATTTTGAATGTTGATCTCGTGCCTGATTTCTCATGCTTATTCAATCAGGGTTAGATGCCACAAGAATTGTGGTTAAGCAATGTCCCCTGTTACCTTAATGACGTGTTTGGATTCAAGTCTCATTGAGAGATGAGTCATGGGTGTGCATCTTTACTTTGTTTATTTGAGAAAGATATAGGTGTATACCTCTTAAGTAGCAAATTATTAAGTGATTGGACTCCATTAATATTACGAGTTGGTGTTATAGCTAGTGTAAGTGTTGACTTCGTCTGTTGAAGACAATTGATAAATGCCTGGTCAAGATTTTCAACTGGGAATTCTGTTGAGAAAGTTAGTTAGTGCCTGCAAAGGTTTCATACTCATTGTTTTTTCTGAACTTTACGATTTCTAGATTTCGTTAAATATTATGTCAAACCATTCCCTGACCATCATTTACACTTGACCCCATTCGTTGTTGTCATTCAAAATAATTGCAAAGGTTTCATACACATTGTTTTTTCTGAACTTTACGATTTCTAGATTTCGTTAAATATTATGTCAAACCATTCCCTGACCATCATTTACACTTGACCCCATTCGTTTTGTCATTCAAAATAATTGTACGTTTCTATGACATGCTCTCAACTGGCATAACAATTCCTTGTAGATATTGTTTGAAATCTAAATGCTGAGCAGCCATCAAACAGTCTCTTGCTTATTGAACCTAAAGGCTTAGAAGTTAGACCATGCTTTTTCCATCCCTTCAATTATTATTATTATTATTATCGTTATTATTACTATTATATATATATATATATATATATATATATTTGAAAAAGGCCAACCCATCCATGGTGGATAGGGAGCAGTCCTTAGACCGAGATCATTCATATAGTAATATTGCAATATCATCCCTATGAATCCTAAGTGGGTGTATCCACTTAATTATGGCCTTTGTAGCCTACAAAAACTGCTCGTGAAAGGACCTTCTGGCTACTATCCACAACATGAGTGTGCTTGGTCAAAAGGTCCATTATTTATTTCTTTGGACTAAGTTCTAACTCATACGGTCAAAGTGTTTTATGCAGTTATATGATGTCAGAATCACTTAGGCTGCAATAGAAGCCAAAATTGGACTCTGTAGTTCTCGTAACATCATAACTAGCTTATTCCTGTAAAATTTGGGGGGTGGGGGGTGGAAGTGGTCTAGCTGGTCTGTTGACTCAGCATTGTAAGAGAAGGAGCTCTACTACTATGCCTTTGGCGTTAGTAGGCTTTCTTTTTTTTCTTCTCACTTGTTATTGACAATTGGTCGAATGGATATGGTTTTATTTTCTTTTCCTTCTTATGTGTACATAAGTGTTCTTGTGCTGTAGATTTCGAAGGTCAAATCCGTGTAAATCCAAGGGGTCATATATTAACCTCTCGCTGAATGGCTATTTGCATGCTCAGATTGTGTATTTGTTGCCGTTTTTCAGTAATGGGAATTTAACATGCCTAGGTTGTGTTATTAAATTTATTGTTAACGGTTACTATTCTGATTTACAAGGCATTGACATTGTTTTCTTTCGTTCATGTTGAGTTTTCACTGTAGTTGAAATTTACTGTATTTTATGTGTAGGTAACACCTCCTTTTCCAGTCATCTTAGCCACATGTCCAGTTATACAATTTGAGGTATGTGTCGATTCTTTTATCTATCCTGCTTGCATACTTTTTGAGTTTATCAGCACTATTTGTTAGATGCATTTTTTTTTATAGTGACTGAGGTTGGTAGTTCTTTAGTGCTTACAGAAATTAATCACTGCACTACAATCATAGTTGAAATGCTTATGCTTAATCTTTGCTTTGCGAAATTTGTTTGCCTGTGGATGCTTGTATGGAGTTATCTGTGTTGCTACTAGATTCATTGATATTTCACCATGAATTTGTTACTGAAGCGTATCTTACTTGACTTAGTGAATTTGTTGTACTCGAATCTCATATCCTTTGTGACCTTCTTGAAGCCAATGGATACTGATCTCCGGTCCTACAGCAATGTAATACTCCCTCCGTCCCAAAAAGATCTTCCCACATCAACTTTTTAGATCAACTGGAAGCAACTTTGGCCAAATATTTAGAAGACTTAATTAATATTATGAAATTATAAAATAGTTATTGAAACATTATTAAATATACAATCAATAACTATGTTTACAATTTCATAATATTGAGTAGATTGTTGTAAAAATTTGGTCATAGTTTAATCGAGTTGACCAAAAGAAGTCAAATGTCAAGATCTTTTTTGGTACGGAGGGAGTAGGTAGTTTGTTTTTATATTAATGAAAAGTTACAGGATTAGACATGCAACCAGTTATTTGGGTGAACAGCCGATGGATTATAATCTTTTGCTTCCCTACACAGATTAAAAGCAGCTTTTTTATATCCATATCATCTTATATACTCCAGCCTTTTCAAATTGAGTGTCCAGTTTGAATTGACTCCTAGTTTTAGGAGAGTATTTGACTTTACAAATGAATGGACACAAATAGTTTGAATGCAGTTCCAAAAAATTTTGTGGTCATCATTCCTTCTTATACCTCCAAATAGGGGAAGTTTGCAAAGTGAACACGTGTACTGGAACACCTGAATAAAGGACTAGTCAGCACTTGTATTGGAAGGGAAGGAGTATCCATTATCTAATGAGTAACCAAAGAAGGCACTTGCACCCACTGGTTGCTGTTCATGCAGAAAGAGAAGGCACCACTCCTAGCAATTAGCATCACCACAGTGAACTGTTTGATCACCAATTTACGCCCACATCCTCTTTTCCACTTGATCATTTCCCCATAGATGGGGATGCCCTCTTTTAGAAGAGGACATCGTCTAGCTTGCAACTTGCGATGAAGTCATAAAATATGACAACCATATCTTCTTCTTTTGGTACATAAGTGGGAACATATTTACAGGACACATCAACCTTTTCCAGTAAATTAAAAGATTGACCCTCCTCTAGGTCCTTCGAAAGTAGAATCAAGCCTTTCTTCTCAAGAACACATGGGGAAGTTTTTAAGTTACCACCCTCGTCGAAAGTCAACAGTTCTGAAAAATTCCTAGTTCTTCGGCTCCAACTGAGTATCATTTCATTGTTGGAGATATGCGTTAAAATCATGGGGAGTTGGGTCAGAAATGTCCATTACATCAACTTATACATCTTCTTGGTGCATGTTTTGATGATATCATGTCATTTACTATAGCTGGTTTACCTGGACTTTGTTAATTGTTCTCTTAAAGAATATGATTTTTTCCTTGTCCTTCTCAATCAAATTGTAGGCGTCGTCTCTACCTCCTTCCGTTCTGGCACGTGAAGAGAAACTGCAGTTCAGCTTTGGCTGTCCAGTGATTTTGCCCCCAGAGACTTTCCTATCACTTAAACTCCCATTTGTTTATGGCGTGGAACGGGACGGAAGTTCATACCCTCTTAAACCATTTGGAAACCAGCCAGAACAGACCGCCTGGATTACCAAAAGCACAATTCTGCAGGTTGTGTCCAATTGCGGCAATCTTGATGAGGGACAACTCACGTAGTATTATGCATATCTGGTTGCATCGTCACAATTTACTTTTGAAGTCACAGCTGGCAGGTTTCTACAGATAGTTTTGGCCTGGGATTCAGGTTAGAATATATTGTCTTTTGAGAATTTTCACCTGCGATTATTTCTTATAATGGACACTTTAAATGCAGATAGCCGATTATTTTGCATGTTGTTTAAACTTCTCTTATAGATACCCATTGACAGTTCCTTGCTCTCTCTCTCTCTCTCTCTCTCTCTCTCTCTCTCTTTGTGTGAACATTGAAAGCGTTACATTTAGTTCACTATATT
>JAOWAN010000049.1:10797229-10809598 GCA_028566635.1 Lobelia cardinalis
TCTCTCTCTCTCTCTCTCTCTCTCTCTCTCTCTCTCTCTCTCTCTCTCTCTCTCTCTCTCTCTCTCTCTCCTCCCTAGTCCCTAGTTTCCCCTTCCCCTCCATGGCAACCAACATCTCCCTCGTCTTTTCTTTCTCTATCTCTCTCTCTCTCTCTCTCTCTCTCTCTCTCTCTCAAGCACCGCACAGCCACCCACATCTCCTCACAGGCGTCACCAATCTCCGATCAAAACCCACCACACCAATTCGCTGCCAACACCGCAGCAACCCAACATCAAAACCTTCATCTTCAACCATCGCCGGAGCCGCAGCAGACAGATCCTTCCACGGCCATTCTTCATCGTCATCTACAATGGCAGATCCAGATCTTCAAACTTGGTACTCGGAATAGACAACAAGAAGAAATCCTTGAGGACCAGATCCAGATTCGGTTCAAGGAAAAAATTATCTTGGGTTTGTTTGAAGGGAGGTGTACGATTTTAGTTAAGATTTATTCTTCGTTTTGTAATTATGTGGCTGGGGATTGATGGCTCTCCGTTTTGGTTTGGCCGGAGATTGATGGGTCTCCGTTGATGTTTGGCCCAAATTGATGTTCGTTTCCTTGCAATTAATTGAAGAGGAGAAGCGGGTCGAGGTGGCGCTGGCAGCAGGTAGGTCTCAATTGCTTTCGATTGATGAATGGGTGTGAAGCAGGAACGAAGAAAGGAAGCTGTGAAATTGATTTTGGGTTCTTGAATCTGGGTTCATATGTTCACTGTTCCTTCTTCTATTTTTTATGAAATATTTTGAATCTGGGTTCTTGAATCATGGGTTCATTTGCAGTTGGAAAAAATGTTGTGGTGTTGGTGATATGGAAGTGGGTTATGGAGGTGGTGGGAGAGAAGGTGGTGGTGGTGGTTAGGTTGAGGTGGTGGTAGTGATGAACCGGTGGGTTATGGAGGTGGTGGTGGTTAGGTTGAGGCGATGGTAGTGATGAACCGGTGGGTTATGGAGGTGGTGGTGGTTAGGTTGAGGTGGTGGTAGTAATGAACCGGTGGGTTATGGAGGTGGTGGTGGTTAGGTTGAGGTGGTAGTATTGATGAACCGGTGATTATGATTTGTTGAATTTTATTTTTTAATAAGTTTTAAAAGTAATATAGTAATTTTGTTATTTATTTTTATAAATAATGAAGGGTAAACTTGTCATTTATTATTTTTCTCTTAAATTTGTAGCCACATCAGCGCCAACTAAGCGCCACGTCGGATAAATGTTGCCATGTAGGCTGGTCAACTCTTTTAATTTGAATGTAGGGACTAAATTGGGTTATAATTAATAGGTTGTGTATTTGACCAACAATATTAATTGGTTGACTATTTATACAATACATACTTAGTTCAGGGACCAAATTGGGTCTTTTGCCATGCTTTCACAGTAGCTAAAAGAATAGCATGGCACCTTTTATTGAGGTTTCTCTCCCTACCCCCCTCAAATCTCAGTGGGTCGGTCACCTTCGGTAGGCCCTTGGTGGGTATCCTCTGAAGCTCTGATGATCATTGCCAACTTCTGAAACTCATTTAAGATTCACAGGATTTCTACAACAGGAAGCTTGGACAGTTTGTATCTTTCCCCATGGTGAATCTGTTATCTGCTGTTATCCTGTATGCTGTACATCCTGCTTCCATGTCTTTATTTTCAGAAAGATACATGTTATTAACCCTGCTTTTCTATGAAAATAAGTAAGCTCAAATTTCTGGCAGTTATGATGTGCAGATGCTTTGTTTATTGTTAGGCATTTATACCAATTTGTGAAAGGCGTCTCAAGTTTAGCTGAATGAGGTGACTGCAAACTAATGTTCAACCGGGCCATCGTTTTGCTTGAATATTGATAGGAATCTGGCAAGGATGCTCAAGAGAAGAAAAAGAACCATATCAAGGCACTTCTTGTTGCAGCAACTGATTGCGAACCTCAATATTTAATTCGTTTACTTCAGGTTGTAATATGAACTTTATATGTGGGACAATTGTGCTGGCTTCTTATGCTACTGTTAATCTTACTACGATTTTTGCTTGCAGACGAAATTACGTATTGGTTTAGCAGAACAAACTTTACTAACTGCCTTGGGCTATGCTGCTGTATATAGTGAAAAACATTCATCACCTCCAGCACACATGAATTCACCTCTAGAAGAGGTAAATTCATTTTCTTATGCATGCAATAGAGTTTTATGAGTTGTAGCTGTAAATTCTTCATGAAATAAGCTTGCTAAAATTCTATATATATTTATTTAATTATGGTTAAAACAAGAACAACAGTGTTAGTTTACCAACTCATCTAAAAGCTTAAGCTATATGTCATGCTTTTGACTCCCCCTTATGTGTTACCTGCTCATGTACGTGGAGGCATAAACAAAAGTGCCTGACTATTGGAATCACGAACCAAATAAGGTGCCCACACATGCACTGATAGTAGTGAGGGAAACAAATACAAGGGGAAGTACTTGAACCTAAGACCTTTCCAAATGGGGGATCCATACCATGTTAAGCTGTTGGAGAAGGGTCAGTCACATTTATCGAGCTCGGCGAACATCATTTATAAGTATTTATAATTCGAATGATAAAAGTAATAATAGAGTAATAATTGTAATAGTAATAGTACTATAGTAGTAATAATAATCATAATGATAGTTATAAGCGTAGTAAAAACAATACGTAATATTTTTATTATCATTGTTGTGATTAGATTCTAACAAAATTTCATACCTGAACCTTAGCTTTTGAGAGAGACTGAACATGAAGATGTAATGTGATTAATGTAATCCACTGCAAATACGTGGAAAGAGTTTTAGTTTCTGTCGTCAATAATGTATTTATACACTGCATGGATGTTTTTTCCTATCTTGATCTAGTACAATCTCTTCGTTTATCAATTAATTTTGTCTTGACACAATTAAGGCTCAAACCTCTGTATTGATTAGCTTTGCATCATCTCTTCATTCAGACCGTAAAGGTTGATATTGCACTGCAGCTATGTTGAATGTTCTTTATAACTAACCCACTTTTGTTCAGGCCGCAAAAATTGTTAAACAAGTTTACTCTGTGATTCCTGTGTATGACAAAGTAATTCCGGCCCTTCTTTCTGGCGGGGTATGGGATCTCCCAAAGACTTGCTGCTTTTCACCTGGTATTCCTGTTGGACCTATGTTGGCTAAACCGACTAAAGGGGTTTCTGAGATTGTAGATAAATTTCAAGATATGGAGTACACCTGTGAATATAAGTATGATGGCGAACGTGCTCAGGTAATGGTAGTGCTTATATTTTTCTTTCGGCCATGTGATACTATTTGTTCAGCTGAGTAATATTTTTTACACAGATACATTACATGGAGAACGGTTCAGTCGAAATATACAGTAGAAATGCTGAAAGGAATACCGTAAAATTTCCAGACGTTGTTATTACGGTTTCACGGTAGTCTCCCTTTTGATTACTCTTTTAGGTAGTTATACCTTTGTAAAAATCGTATCTTAAACTTCATGAGGTTCTTTTATGGTTAGCACTTCTTCAGGTCACATAATGTTTTATTTTATTAATTTACTTTTGTAGGGGTTGGAGGAAGGGGGCTTATATGGTCCTAATGAGGATATGATAAAAAGCCATTCTTCCCCTTCTCTTAAATAACTAGCTTTGCTCTTTGCTCCGAAAATTATACATCTACGTCAATTATAAGATTGGTTCTTGTACCTCTGTCCTGTCTTCTTTTTGCATTTAAATTAGCAACACAGTGCTGTTGGAAAAGCTCAAAACTGGATTGCCTTGTTAGTACCCTGCTATATCAGCATTGAGTTATTTACTAAAGGGGAAAATGCTAACTTGCCACCTGTTGGAGTAAGTCAGCCTTGTGCCCATCTTTGTGCTGATTGAATTGCCCTCGGATGCTAGACTTTCTGATCATCTAACAGGACTTTTAAGTCATTAATCAGCCCAACATCAATTTCATCTCTCTTTCCTCCCGTCTTTCCTCTCCCTACGTTTTATTCTCTCTAATCAGCAATCCATTTGGCCATGAAGAAAACATCAATCATCTTCTTCATTTGATTCCTTCAATCAATTGTGAATCCGTAGTAGCAACACTGTTAAGTCAATTTAGCATCTACTCCTTAAACAAACTGTGGCTACAAGGTACCCAATCTCCATTATTTTATGGGTATGATCTAATTTGTTTTTTTCCTCAAGTCCATTGGTAAATAATAAAACTGATTACATGTGAGTGTTTCTTCCGGAGAGAGAGGCAGAGGTTTACTCAAGCCAACCTTAGGTTTTTTTTGGATATATTAAACTCTCATTGTCGTGTGGCCACTGTTAAGTTCATAGAGATGGATTCATAGTGAATAGAAAAAGAAAAGAATCTAATTGAAACAATTCAATTTCATATATTGAGTTGAAAATTTGATTTCTTCAAGGCTTATTACCGATTTACCTTCGGCAGGGGGGGGGGGAATCCCAATCGCAAGTCGGCCAATTGCAAACCAAGCGGCTTTGCCATCAACTTTTAAATTCTTGAAAATTAAAACGAACCATGAATCTTTTGCCGAACTTAACTTATGGCTTCTACTACAGTATTTGGATCAATTATGGGCTTCTCTTGTGTTGTTGCTGAGTTGATGACCGATGATGGAGGGACAGACATTTTGCAGAGTGATGGTGAGAGTGCAGGAGGGCATTGGAGGGGTGGGGGCATGGGGGCGTGAATGAGAAATGAATTGAAAAATATGAACATTTTCAATTTGGAAGAAAATGTCCCCTTTAAAGTGTTTTGGACTGATATAGTGAGCATTACTTTGGTCAAAAAAGATGGCTACAAGGCTAACTTGCTTCAACTGGTGGGCAAGTTAGCTTTCCCCTTTACTAAATCCTAATAAAAATAATAAGGGCTAATTACATGAACTTCAACCTGTTGATCATGCTCGTCTTTCATATTTACAATTGTTACCTTTCTGTTATTTACTGTAAAAAACAAACAGCGAAGGGGGGCCTGCAGGCCCCATTCATATTTTGAAGGACAAAATAGTCAATATCAATTAACATGTATTCTAGATTCGTTTTTCTTTTCATTTATCTTTAAAAATATCTTTCTTCTTTTCCCTTCCATCTTCACAAACCAGCATGCCTAGCTGCATCATCACCTTCCTCCCAACTCACAATTGCATAGAATGTAATTTAAACTGTTTGTCAGAAAATCTCTGCTCTGTATATTGATCATGCATGTCTAACATTGAACAGGCTTACATGAGAGGTTCGAGTACTTTGGTTTATATGTTAAAATCTTACTAGTTCATTTTTGTTTTAAAACATTCGAACAAATGAATGCTGTTAGATGTTCAAATTCATGCTGTATTTTGACATTTGTCACATCACATTTCAATCAATAGAGCATTGAGATGTATTGATGTTGCAGCAATGATATAAGAGTAAGTTGTAAACGTGATATTTTTTTTTCCCAGGAGTACTTTTGGGTTTTAGAAAGACGATACATTTCCGGAAGTTTCCCCCCCCCCCCAAAGTTTTTTTATATAAAAAATATTAATAAAAATTTTCTTTCTGTTTCTACTGGGCTTAGAAATTACATCGAACATTTTTGTCATTCCTGTTGTTATATGATGGCATACTTTCTTGATGCCAGTACTTTGATTTGTCCATTTGTTTCAAATTGTCAACTTAGTCCCTCCATTGTTTTTCTTTGTTCTTCCATAAGCCAGCTGTTGTTTAACTGTTGAATTGATTCATGTCTTTGAGCCATTAATTCTTTATGTTACAGTCAAAGTTAGCTACTTGTCTGCGTAGAACATTTCTTTACTATTCAAATTTTAGAAAAATTCTTTCATGTGAATTTGTGTCTGCTAACATCTGTTATTGGTCTGCAGGCTAAAGAAATCGTCTGTAACATCATTTGTTCTGGACTGTGAATTGGTTGCTTATGACCGTGAGAAAAAAAAAATCCTGCCATTCCAGGTGATTTATTTTCCAATCATGTTGTTGCATATAATATCAGCTTATAGGCAAACCATGTTTCTATTCAGTGATCAATTTGATTAGTGTTTGTGCAAACACGTTTTGTTGCATTTGGTATTTTCTGTATTTTAAAAGGAGGATTTCTTGTGCTAAGGTACTGTCATATCTTTACAAAACAATTGATATTTTAAATGTTTTGATGCTTGCTCCCTTGGGACTCATTTGCTAACAGTTTCTGTTCATGCTTTCTTATTTTTGTTTCAACTTGTAATTTAAAAAGATGAAATAGACGTGCGTTTGGCAAGTGTTTTCTCAGTTTTTATGAACTGCTACATGGTTCCAAATGCTAGCCAAAAACGAAAATGCAATTGGGCATTCCAAAGTTTCGTGAAGAGAATTTCAGAAGCCTCGCTTTAATGGGTTTGTGTCTTAAACTTTTGCACACAGAAAATGCTGGATATAAAGATATGTTTCTCCAAAAATCAAAACCCTTATTACTTTCTATTTAGTCTTCTTTGACCTCTGTATCCAGTGGTGACATCTTGTTCTTCTTCCCAAACTCAATACCCTTATTCCTTTCCTCGGGCACCTCTTTAATCTTGGAAGATATTAGGAAAGTGTTGGGTATTTTTGAAGATGCAGTATAATGGAATCATGGAAAAGAATTTACGCGGCCACCTTTCTCTTTCTTTTTCCAGTTGCCTTTTAAACCTAAATTTGTATGTGATGTGACTGCTCTAATCGAGTCTGTTTTTAGTGCTTGCCAAGGTTTTAAACAAGCAAATCAAATCCTAGCTGGTACTCTGGTATGCTATTACTAGGCTATTAAACCGGACAGGGACAAGAAGTTGGTGCTATTCTTTACGATTGTGCGGCAAGTAGTCTGGAAATTATACCGAGTGCCTAAACACTCCTAGCAAGGAGTGCCCCTTTTCTTAAAAAATGAACATGAAGATCATGAATTATGTACATAATATGAATATATCTTCATGTTCCGTCTTAACTTTATACCTCTGCAGCAAAGCACCTGCATCACTATCTCCGTCCACAACCTTCTCTCGTGCATCCTTACTGTAGATCATACAGAAGAGTTCGTGTCATCTTGATTAATTTCTAGGTCAGACATCTACCTTGTGCTTAGATAGAACTCTAATGTGTTTCACTTAAAAGCCCATGATTTTGCAGCTCAAAAATGTAAAAAGAGAGGCTCTAAGATTTTGGGCTGGCACTTCATACATAGTTTAGGAAGTCTATGTTGGTTTTGTGGTAGAAAGAATCTGGAATTATCAATGTTAGTCAATAGAGTTCTCTTTCTGAAAAGTGGGTGATGGTAGCGTAGACTATGCCACAGTTTGTAAAACTTCTGAAAATGTACAAACAGATTAAATATATAGACAGTGGCATTTGCCTATTCAGCTTCATAACCAGTAGGTCCGTTGCATGTGCCACGTGGGTGCTAGATTATGGGTCTTCCTTATCATTTTTCCTTTGTTTCCAGTGTGTGTGTACATATTTAAAAGTACTGGTAGCATATGAGTTTTGACTTTCTATTTCTGTGAATGCCTTTGTTGATTTGTTAAAGAATTACTCTTAAGCTGTTGTTTCCCACCTAAGATGAATAAATCCAATATCTATGGCTACTCATTCAGCGTGTTTCTGTGTGTAGTAGGGGTATGTGCAATCTCATAGAAAGATGTCCTTTTTATGAGGGAACCGTACATCAACTATTGTGACTCTTTCCGTCAGAGTCCCCTCTCCTTGACTTTAGTTGGCTGAAAATGATAATAAACTGATAACTTAAATAGTTTCTTATAGAACTTCTCCGCACTTTACTCGAACCACTTAGACGAATCCTTTTTGTGTTTCCTCAAAAGGTTTATGTTAATTTTGAAAGGCTACTTTCAATAACACGTTGTAAGGCCCATGTGTGGAGCTTCTGAAGATAGGTAGGCCCATGTTAATTAAGAGAATTAAGCAAAATACGAGCCATATTATATGTTGAGGTGATTAAGAAAAATACTGGCCGTATTATTAGTGGACTAATCAAAACCTCTGTCCATATGTCTCCTGATGATAGGATCGGGTGTGTGTGAACGATGGAGGAAATAGTCTATTTTAGTTGCATTTTGAGAAACATCTATAATTTTTAGAGCAGCTACAAATTGATTCATGTAGTGAAGTAAAAGTTGCAACATTTGCTGCCATAGCTATTCAAATCCTTCATGCAACCCTTTAAGATTAGTCATCAACATGATTATTTGTTTTCAAGGATATAAAATTTGAGTCTATATTATCTTATGACTTCCAAATAAATTAGAGTGCAGTGAACTATCTCCGACTCCCCTCTCAACTTCATGTGTTGTGCTCTACATCTTTGAAATGTAGTTTATTAAAATGTAGTTCTTTCTCCGTTTCTGATGTAGAAGAATGCAGTAAAAAAAAGATCATGAAGCTGTTACTATTGATATTCTTTGTGCATTGGTAGTGATGGCCGTAGGGTTGCTAGGTGAACCGAGCAGCCCGAACTCAAGTTCAAGTCGGTTTTACTCAAACTCGAGGTTGTTCTCGACTCGAACTCGAGGTTTTTTGAAACTCAATTTTTTGCTCATTCAAAATTTGAATCGTGCTCAACTTGATTGTTTGAACAAGCTCGTTCACGATCAACTCGTTCGAGCTCAACTTGGTTCCTTTGATAAAAACTCGAACTATTTAATGTAACTTTTTCTCTTAATAGTATTTCACATGGTTTATCTATCGTTTCCTCTGTTCCACACGAAGGGTTACACTTTGACTCAACACGGAGATTAATAAATGGGTTGAAAGGGGTAATTTTAAAAGGTCCTAAAATGTGCAGCTCATATTTATCCCTTGCATAAAGTAGGGGTAATGTGGTGAAGTGGGGTGCCCAAAAAGGTAACGTAACCCTTCAGGTAAGATGGACTTAAAAGGAAAGTGTAACCCTTCAAGTGGGACGGAGGTAGTACATTATAGTAATATACATACATGAGTCATTATACTAATATACATATATGAATTATTACACTATTATATTTTTTTAAAAGAAAAAAAGAACAGCCCAACTCGAGTTTGTCTTGATAAAACTCGTATTCAAACTCAATCAAATTGCTTGTGAAGAACCTGGAAATTCGGCCGAGTCAAGTTCGAACCAATCGTAAATGTTCGAACTTGAACTTGATAAGGACTCAACTCGATAAGTTCTTATCGAGTGCGAACTCATAAAACTCGTTCAAATTCTACTCGATAACAGCCCTAGATGGCCGTGTAGTAACCTTAAGTAGAGATATTTATTCACTGAAAAACCCCATAAATAAAAGATAAACTTCATGTTTACATCCTTATGATTTTGAAAACCTTTTGATTTACTTTTGAAAGTCATACAACTTATTGGGTACTCCATTAAAAGGGAAATTTTGAACAAGTATACGGTAATGGATCACAAAAGTGATTAATACTTTTAGATTATTTACTTAAGAGAATATTGTTTACATAATATGATCCTTAATACCAACAAAAAATTGTTCAACTATAAGTGAAAGTACTTTAAGACACCCCCCCCCCCCCCCAACTTTTGTGCAGGTTTGTAGGTGTATGTGGGAGAGTGGTATGCATATTATCATAACATAAATTTTTATCCTTATTCCTGACAGATGTATGCTTATGACAGATACTCAGTACACGTCCTCGGAAAAATGTCGTGATAAGTGAAATCAAGGTTGATGTTTGCATATATGCCTTTGATATCTTGTATCTCAATGGGCAGCAGCTTTTACAGGAGCAACTTAGCGTTCGTAGAGAGGTATGGCTCCTCTTTGTTCTGCAGTTAACCTTATACGTCCGCTTCCCTTCTTTTCCATTTGTCTTACATTTTTCATATTATGTGGTTTCCGCTTTCTATTTTTTCTAGTCTTCTATTAAGTAAAATAGGTTCAAAGTTTGGAGCGGAGAGGTAGAAGGTGTTAGGCTTTGTTTTCTCTATCCTTACAGATATGAATAATATAGTCTGTCTGTATTTGTTGTCATTGCAAGGCATCTGAAATTTAATACTCGAGGGTGAATGCAGAAGTTATAGAAATACCGCACATGATACGAGACACGATAGGGTACCTATTTCCTTATCCGAATTCTTACTCATCTGTGAGCCTAAGATTGCTTCGGAGTTCAGACAATAAAGAAGCCCTAACTCTACAAGGTTTAGGGTATTCCAAAACGAACGTTCCATGACCAAAATAGCTTAGAAACTGAATCTCCCAGTTATTTGTAGCAGTAGCCTCATACTAGAGATAGAAGTCATTTGATAAACTGTTCAGTACTCGTACATAGGATGTCAATTCGAGGAAAATTTCTTAGACCTAAACATAATAAATATATATAATCTATTACCAAAATATAAAATGGAAATTTGATGTCAGAGGAGAATTTATTCTCGCAGAAGTAGAAAAAATGACGGGCGACAATTGCGGATTGTGGTATGAACTGGAGTCTTTTAGTTAAAACCAATGTCCAAGAGTGGACCTTGAGCGTTTCATGAATGTTTTAGGAGATTGGTACTGGAAGTGAAGAAGAGAAATGAAATGAAAAACTTAATATGTGGGATGCAATGTGGAGATCAAAGGCTCTAACCAAGTGTATGTGTGTGTAATTTGCAGCCTGGTAACCTGTACTCCAGGAGGTGGAGAATTTACATGAAATGGAAGCATCAGTGGAATGGAATCTTCTTAGTTAAAACATATTATATTGTCATAAATGGTAAACCAAGTAATAAGTTACTATCGGATGGAGTGTGGAGGTCGAAGGCTTCGACTGAGGGTTTTGTAATCTGTGTGACAACTTGAGAGCGACCCACAAGATCGTTATTAGTCACTGCTGTACTTTAGTAAAGATTGGGAATCATTTATATATGCATCGTGATAGTGCTGGGGAGTTGTGGGATACCATTTTTACTAGAGGGAAGGAGCTAATATAAGTTGGCATTGATAAGCAGATAAGGTAGCAGCTTTCTATTGGTTCATGTCATCATGTGGAGCATCTGGATAGAGCTAAACAGGAAAAATCTTGGTAGGATTGAAGTTGTCAGTACGCAATTATAGGGCTCAATGTAGGAGTTGCTATAGCTTTGATTGAGCTTACCAGAGTCTTGGGTGGAGGGGGAGGGAAATGTTTCCAAGGGTCATACAGTTGCTGGAAGCGCCATTTGTTTCATGCTGTAAAAGAGTGGGGGTGGTGGTGGGTTATCCTTGGCTGCTCTGATAAAAGGAGTTGGCATTTTGCTGACCAAACCCATCTCAACACGACATGGACATGGGTATGGGATCTGTGTCCGACCTGACACGGCTCACAGATTCCCAAGGAAGAGATGGAGGAGGCGCCATCACTTTGTGAGAGAAGTGGAGGAATCTCTGATTGTAGGATAAAGAAGTTTCAATTTAAAAATTATCCCTTGTTCTATTTTTACTTTGAAAATTATGCCCTTAAACTTTTGGATATTACATTTTTATCTCATCATTTTAAACTGTTTTCAAAAGTCAGAATCCCTGGGTTGTCATCAATTATCAACAAAAATGTTACTATAATACAAGTTTATAATTATATTCCCATTATATTTTTGAAATAAAAATTGATAAATTCTCATATAAAATATAACATAATATTAGGACGAAGGATTAGCCGAGTCCATGGATCCTAAAATTCGTAAATTAAGCGAATCCGACCTTTGGGCACCTACCTGCACCCGAAACTTTATCTGAATCCTCGCTACATAGCTTGGCTGTGTGTTTGGAAATGGCTCTCTTTCCTTTTATCGTTTCTCTTTGATCAAACTTGTAAACTCATCAAGAGCTCGTTTGGATTTATTGGCTGCAAGTAGGTGGAAGTTGGTTATGTAAGCTTGTTATTTAAAATGTATACTGGGTTTTGTTTGTAGAAGTAGTGTTTTTGCTCCATCCTAGATACTCCCTAGTCTCACTTTTAGTCTCAAACGTATTTTTGCCACCTTAGATCTCAACGAACATTGTGAACTATTTAGTATAAAAGAGCGCCGTTGATGTGACATTTAGATATCACATTAATTGATCTATTTTACACATTCCCCCCTCCCCCCCTCGTTTTTTATTTTTTTGAATTCTTTTCACATTTTACCCAATTCTTTCTATAGTCTCGATTTTTTAAACATTTCCTCCCTCTCCTAATTTTCTAAAATTTTGCCACATTCCACCCAATTCTTTTCATATTTTCTTCGTTTTCAAATAATACAGTTAATAAAAGAAAATGCACCTCACGTGCCCACGAGGAGAGAGAGGGAGAGAGAGAGAGAGAGAGAGAGAGAGAGAGAGAGAGAGAGAGAGAGAGAGAGAGAGAGAGAGAGAG
>JAOWAN010000049.1:10839932-10864997 GCA_028566635.1 Lobelia cardinalis
TTGGATGAATTTCCTTCCATAATTAATGAGGCTCTTTGGATGATTTTTCTCCTTTGATGATGACTTATTTTGGAGAAAGTCTTCATTCTTGTCTCCTCTTCAATTCATCCTACAAAACCAATTATATGTTGCATTAGTAATGTGTAAAATGAAACATTTAAATGTATATGCTATTTTGAATGTAAGTAACATCTTTGATTAATGTTACTTTTAATTCTTTATTGAGTTAAAACTTCCCGATTAATAGTTCGTTTGCCGGGGTCAAAAATGGGGTGTATACAATACTAAAAAAAAAAAAAAAAAATCAATCTCATACTAATATTTACCAAAGTGGTGCTTAACATAAAACACCGATGTATTAACTACCTCATTTAGATCTTTCTTATAATTCTCATACTAATA
Source organism: Lobelia cardinalis (assembly GCA_028566635.1). NCBI lineage: Eukaryota > Viridiplantae > Streptophyta > Magnoliopsida > Asterales > Campanulaceae > Lobelia > Lobelia cardinalis. Next base: position 10,840,335 of record JAOWAN010000049.1, read on the forward strand.
AGATATCGAAATGGTATGTACGGAATCCCTCGACTATGAAAATTAAATTCCAACTTCGTTCCCTAAGATCCCGTTTGATTTAGGAGAATGCGGGAGAAAGTGAAGGAATGAAATGACAAATTCCCTTTAACTAAAAAATTGTTGTGCTTGGTTCACTATTTTTTTTATGGAAATGAATTTTAATGGAATCTCATTTTTTTTTTAAATTAAAGAATTTATTATTCATTCCAATGTTAGGAGAAATGCCCAATTTCATCAAAATCAATCAATTAGAATAAATTTAAATGATCAATCTAACCTTGTTAAAATAATGTTATAACCAAATTAGTCTTTTCAATAATAATAAATTAAAAAAATAATTATATAAATAATAATAGTTTATAGTTAGTATTATAATTATTTATAATAAATGATTATATAATATTTATATTATTAATATTATATTTTAAAATAATTATATTTAATTAATTAATATTTAGTATGTTATATTAAATAAGTATTTATTATATTATGTTTAATATTTATTTATTCTATTATAATAAATAAATATTGTTGTATTATAATAAACAATTATATTATAATAAATAATTATACTTATAATTATATTAAATAAATATATTATAATAAATAATTATTATAAATATAATCATATCGTTTCAAATAATTATAATAATTAATTATATTATATTATAATAAATTATCATATTATGTTAAATAATTATATTTTTATAAATAATAACAATAATAAATAAGTATGTTATAGTAATTATAAAAATTGTATTAAGTTATTATAATAATAATAAAAACTATATATAATAAATAAATGTATTATAATAAATCATGTTTACTAAATAATTACACTAGAATAAATTATATATAATTAAAAATTATAATTTATTATCAATATATTAAAGTAAAATATAACTTATTATAATATAATAATTTATTTAATATAATGATAATTTAGATATTGTACAATATTTTCATTTCATCCCTATGAATGTCTCTCAAACCAATCATCAATTGTTGAGAAATCAAATGATAATTTCATTCCTTTTTTTGCATATCAAATGTAAGAGTTGATCAATTTAAATTTTAATTTATTAGGGAATGGTATTAATTTTATTCTTTTTGATAATTTTATTCATTTGTAAAATTTCCAATGAACCATACGACATCGTATGGGGTAAAAGAAAAATAAATAGTACTAGAACGGACCAAATATTTACTTTTACCCTTGGATAGGAAAAGAGGGAAAACTATTTCAGACCAGAAGACGGAGAGAAATCTTTCACAACTGTTACAGGTGAGGGAACCAAAACTTTTGAATTGCTTCCGAGATTGATCATCAGTCAGCCCACAGAAATCGAATATTACAGCAGAAGTAAAATTTACGCGACAATCAGACCGATCGGATCCTTGAATTAGAGACGAAAAATAAGAAATTCTTAGAGGGGAGAGGAGAGAGGGAGAGGAGGATGGAGAGGGTGATGAATGTATTGAGGCCAAAGCCAAATCCACAACAAATACTGAGGGATTGGCAGCGCCGTCTCCGTCAAGAGTGCCGCAACATCGAACGCCAAATTCGAGGTTTTCATTTCATTTTCCTTTATTTTTTGCGCTTAGTATTTGTTTTAGGTGCGATCTGAAATCCTAAACTGTTGAATTTGTTTTTTGGATTAATCATTAATTTTTGGTTGTATCAGATATACAGAAAGAAGAGAAAAACGTACAAAAAGCAATAAAGGAGGCCGCAAAGCGTAATGACATGGGCTCGGCTAAGGTAAAAAGTCAAACTTTTTAGTATTTGTATGCCTTGCTACTGCATTTTCACCTTTGACAAATGCATTGAAGTTAGTTGTACGTTGGAAAGTTGTGCCTTCTTATTTTTAGAAGGGAGGGAGAACTTGTAATTAGGGTTTTTGGTTGTTTAAAATATTCACTACCTAGAATTCCATATGATTTTGATGATTGAGGTGTACTAATTCCTCAAAATGTGATTATGTGAATTAATGAGTTCAAGCTAGCCTAAGTAACTAGTTTTTGATATAGCCGCTAATTAACAAGATTTATGGGTTTTTAGAAGAGTTGTGTTTGCTGCATTCCAAGAGGATAATAATGTAAGGCATTTCGAGCGTATATTGTTGAATTGATTTGAATCAGATTGATGCTTCACTACTTATTTTAGGGCATTTGAGTGGATTGTAAATGGGTGAATGCTTAGTACGGTTAGCGATTGGTGTTGAAAGGGTGACTCGTTCCGAAACTCGTTAGACTGTATTGGTTAAATATTTGCTTGTAGTTAGGTCTAGGATACTAAGGGGCTGTTTGATAGCTGTTGATCGACCTCTGAATGGCCAGATTGCTGATTCGGTCAACACACCATCCATTCTGGTTATTTGCCAACAATTGCTGAGTGACGCTGAAGACCGCTTACCGATTCTGGCGAAGAATCCATGCCTAATGATTCAGAAGCAGTACTGTACAGAAAAATGACATTTTTTGTCCTTGGTGGAACGGTGGCTACTCAAGCACAAGTGATCTAGTAATTTTCCAAACGCCTGGGATCCACACAAACTACTCCCGACAAGTTAATTATGTTGAGCTTTTCTTCCTTTCAAAACTATATATATATATATATATATATATATATAGTCTAGGAGCTATTTTATATTAATAGCAACTTGGTCAAAACAATGGTTTTCTTTTTTCTTCTTTCAGAAAAAAAGTAGAAATGAAAGTACTTATATTTGGATGGAAATAGTACGGATTAAGATTATTTGTTTCTATTTTTACTGTTTTACTAAGCTCTTTTACCAAACCTAATAACTAATTATCCATGGAATGCAATATTTCCCTAGCGACAATGAAGGTAGACTTTTTTGATTCAGCATCCTGGAAAGCCATTCTAACTTGCAATAATCTTACAAAGCAAAGAAAAACTGCTGGTGAATTGGTGTTGCACGTGCATAAAAGCTCGCGAGTCAGTCAGTCATTTTGTCTTACATTAAGCTGTGGCCAGCTGGGGATTGTATTCTATTTATGCGGAATGTCTTTATTGATACAGAAAAGAATTGAGACTTCTTATTGCTTGGTCAGGTACTCGTATAATTAAGCCTTTAAGAAAGCTTGTTGACTGTCCCCCTTGCCTCATTGACTATATGGAAGGAGAAAATCATGAGAAGTTTTGAAGGAGTTGAAATGTCGTTCAGAAGTTGAAAAGAGTTAATGGAGACTGTATTAATTTTTTTTGGATCAGTGAGTCGTTCCCAGAGGACACAAATGATTTTGTGACTTTTTTTGATGATCTTTGGCTTAGAGAATGATATAAGTATTTTTGGAAGCCTCTCTTGCATAGGAGAGATTTTATGTTCTTGCATATATGCCTATTGTACAAGCGTTATGCTGCCTTGCCACTTTATTCTATATATTTTATATACTGCTAGAAAAGGGTTTAAAGATGGTTGTAAATGACACCACTATTTAAATAAGCACGGTGTTGGCCTGGTTGACAAATGATTGGGAATTCTCAAAGGAGCCAAATCATCTTTGAAGGGAAGTGACTACGCTTCTATTGGAACGACTCAGCAAAATTGAAAACCAGCTGCGATCTTCACTCATCGTCGTTGTCAGATTTTCAATGTGGATTGCTGAAGGCCGCTTAGAGTTTATTTTCGGCAGATGAGGCGATTAGTGCATCTAACCGTGTGTGTGGGTGGGGGGGGGGGAATTTTGAGAATTTGGTTGGATATCTGGTGCAATGAGGAAGTACAAGTGTCAAGTCACTCAACTCACTCAAGTTATGACCACAGAAGAATGTTGGTTAGTGGTCGCTGAAGCTTACCAGGTAGGCCACTATTGAAATCGACAATGAGGAGTGTGTTGAGTTTTTAGTTTGATATCCGGTGAAGCGAGGAAGAATTATGTCTCAGGTTTCTGAATATATTTCAATTTCCGTCAAAAGTCAGTATGTCGCTTAATAAGCAGGGATCAATATATGCCTTGGAGTCCAGATTTCTAGAGAGGGGCTTCAAGACTGGAAATTGGAGTAGCTAAACCAAAGAACTTATTGCCAGAGGTGAGAACCCTAGATGGAGGGGGGATGCTGTTCTGTGGAAAATCATTTGATTGGTTGCTTCTCCATGAAATTTTCTTATGAAGTGTACAGGAGTAAAAGAACAGCTGATTTCCCATGGAGAGATATTTTGCATTCTTGGTCTGGAAGCGCTTAGGAAGCCATTCCTGCCTGCAACAATTTTTTGAGACACTGCAAAAGTATGGTGAAGTGGGGTTTGCAAGTGCGAGCAGGATGCTAAATCAGTCAGACTTTGCATTTTCAGGAGTCAAGAGTTGCCTTTTCCTCTCGTTTGGAAAAGGATATCAATTCAGGCTTCTCTTTGGGCACGGAGTCTTGGAGCTTTCCATGGATTGCCATTGCAGATTTGGCAAGGGATTCACATGCAGTCTTGCTTTAGCTCTTTTGGCCATCTTCAACTCCTTTATTTTTTTTTTCTTTCTAGAATTTTAATTTTTGGATCTGTACTGTATTGGGCAGATTCCTGGTCCGCCTCCTTTTGTATACTCTCTAATATAACTTCTTGTTTTACCAGCAAAAAATAGTCAGACCATATGTTATTTCATCTGAGGTGGCAAGTTTTAGTTGTTTTATTTTTATTTTTTTTGCCGTCATATAGGATGTTGCTGAGGGAGGTTGCATCAGTTTCTTTTCCACATTAAAGTGATATGAAGAGATGACTTGCTGAACCACTTTCTTTTATGTGGAGCCCCTGAGTGTGTGAATTAGGGTTTTTGAAGGGGTGTAGAGGCTGGGGTGTGGAATCGAATTAAGACTAAAATTGTGAATAGTTGTTAACCAGCAATATAATGTAAGCACCTTGATGAAGAGTTGAAGACTGCTTAAAAGTGATATTGATATGGTCTCGTGCATGGGGGAAGGTTTTAAAGATCAGATGTCTTGCTGCTCCTTGTATTAAGTTTGCCATGTGCAATGAGGACGCTTTGAAGAATGAATAATCCAATGGGGACTTTGTTTCGGTATCCGACATGTTTTTGGGTGGAGAAATGTGTCGGATAGTTGGGTGCATATACATACACAATGAATTTTTGGCGGAGGTAGAAATATAAGTTTCCATCATTGAAAGGGGGGGGGGGGGAGGTTTCATACTTTTCAGATGCACCATATGAAAAGCCTCAAAATGGGTGGTAATAAAAATCTTCAGAAGCTGGATAAGAGGATTTCGTGCCTGCACATTTTTAGTTTTTTGCTTGTGGAAATGGATATTATGTGTAGAAAGGCACATGAAGATACTTTGCTTACTAAGAAGACGTAGGAAAGCCCATCATCTACTCGTCCAATTGGTTTAAGACGGGGAAATAACATGGTCATTCTTGATCACAGTCACAACTCACAAGGCCTCACCCTACCTCACTAGAGTCTCTGCAAAGCTTTTTGGCATGTTCTTTTGGGTCCTCTAAAACAGAGGTTTGGCCCTAAACTTATCTCATATGCAAACAATTGCTGTAGCTGACAGAGTAGCTGGTATCAATTACATTAATTGCCAACTCCTTTGTTTCTCTGGAGTTGACAGAGTTAAGGATTATTCCTTTTTGCATGTTTTTAATATGCTTTTATTTTGATTTTATTTTACTTGATTCTCATATTTTCCTTCTTGCTTTTCTCGTAGGCACTTGCCAAAGAAATTGTGGCATCTAGAAGAACTGTAAACCGCCTCTATGAAAATAAGGCTCAGTTGAATTCAATATCGATGCACTTAGGAGAAAGTGTTGGTATGTTTCTTGTATCTGCATAACTTTCACCACTTAGTGCATCTTCTAACTGTTTTTCATCTTAGTCTTGTTATACCTTTACAAAATGTGTGGGAAGTAGAGAGTTTTTGACACTGTTCCTGCCAGATTTTAGAGAGAGGGAGAGGAGGTGTATGAGGAGGGGGTCAGGGGAGAGAGAAGAAGGTGTGGCTGGAAAAAGAACAGAGAAAAGGCAAATAAAACAAAAAGGGTTGTTTATTTGAAAGGTAAGTTCGGTATTTCCCTCTTAGTAAATGTTAGGAAACATCCACAAATGAGGCAAATTGAAAAGCTTCAGTTGAATAAATTGGTCTAACTGAATCATTTTGGGGTTGGATGTCTTGGTGAATAATTGGGAGAAATTGGGTGGCCCAACTGTGCTTTTTGCCAAGAAAGTTCTAATCATAAGGTGTAATACACATAAGATTCAACTCACACATATTTAAGATATGTCCATGTATCTATTCTTGAGCAGGTCTTGGATTTCATCTAACATGTATTCTTATAGAAGTACTTTTTATTATCTTTCCCAACTCTGTTTTTGCAGCTATTGCCCGCACAATGGGACATTTATCCAAGAGTGCTGAAGTCATGAAGCTAGTTAATAACCTCATGAAAGCGCCGGAAATGGCCGTCACAATGCAAGAATTCAACAAAGAAATGACGAAGGTACTTTTACATTTTAGTATCTTGGGCAGAAAAGAGACATCTTCGGGTTTTAACCAAATCCTGTTGGTTCTCTTCTGGTTCATAGTTGGTTCACTTTCAGTTTTGGAGTGGGCAAACTAATGGACATGTGTAAATGGTAGCCCCTTATCTTTATTTTTTGATAAGTGACATATGGTGACATTGTCCATCATCAGCTAACGGCATCTGTATCATGCTTTAATTTTATACTTCTGGATGTCTTATACTCCCTACATTCCAAAAAAAATGTTCCTACTTTCTTGTAGACAAGTCAACATAAGATTATCAGATTGCCATTTAATATAAATGTATTATGTTTTAGATTCGAAAATTTCAATCACTATTAAGAACATTAAGTAACCTATTAGTGCCAACTTTTGCATGAGAAAGTAATTTGTTGTTAATGCTTGCTCAACGTTTGGAAAAGTTGGGATGAAAGGAGTATATAATTTGCACTTCGTTGCTTTCGTGGGTTTTCCATTCCATTCCTATTCCACAATATTGCTTCGACTAAGCTGCACTAGTTGTCAGTCTCTTAATTTCATATTGCAATATACATTCCTCTACCCAAAAATCCCATTTCTTTCGTGACTACAGTTTTCACGTACCCTTCGGTGGTCCTTCCCTCTAGTTTCCCTATTAATGAACTATTATCTATTACCCATGCGAATTTGTGACCATACTTTCAAGCAATAGTACAAGGACGTCTTGCACCAAATAAGATAAAATAAATTATATTTTTAGCACATTCAATCCAAATTAAATAACTATAATACTAACTTAAATTTTAAAACTAATTCATCATTTTTAATTATTATAAGTTTGCGTTATGTTTTAATAATAGTAGGTATTTAACCTAACTCAATAAAAGCCATCATAAATTAGTAAAAAAGTTAAATATCATTTCCGAAATTTCTTCAACTATTTTTTTTTGATTTGGTTTACTTCTTTACAAATATTACTCCATCGGTCCCAAAATGAGTGTCTAGTTTTGACTATTTTGGTTAACTTGATTAAACTTTTATCAATCAATTTTTAATGATAATTGATTTGTTGTTGCGAATATATAAAAATGTTATTGATAGTTTAGTTTATATTCTTACAAAGTTTGGAATTTTAGAATCCTTTTTTTTTTTTATAAAAGAAGAATATCATTGATAGAAGAAGAATGTACAAAGAAAGGCAAACATGAAATCCACCAAAATCATCCAAAAACAATAGATACATGAAATTACTCTATAGCAACTTTCTAATCTCTAGCTAAATCTCCCGCCAAAACTCCTAACCTAGAGAAAAGACCGAACAGTAATCTTCTCCCACAACAATGAAAGTGATAACTCTCGATTTTTGAAGATCCGAGAGTTCCTCTTAATTGAGATATTCCACAACAAATTAAACACGGCACAATCCAACAGAGGGAGTAATAAAGTACAAAAGGGTTAGAATAAATTAAAAAAAAAAGGTCTTAAGCCCATTAATTTTAGGTACATATGCTTCTAAAAGATACTAATAAATAGGGTATTTCTGGCATTAACTAACATACCAACATTCCTTTCTGATCTCCAACACTTCCCGAAGCACGCTTGCCCAAACCATTAGCCATCGCCACTTAATCCCCCACTCAAATCCACACCACACCTCTTCATCAGTTGATACAATCTTCCTTTTCTCTTTCTAGGACCTATAATCCATAATTTTCCAATAGTAATCGGTTGTAGCCGCATCATCTTCCTCAAGGTAGCTGGTCATTTACACGCCGTTGGTGATAAGCATGGTGCTTGGGCTGATGTTGATAATTACAGTACTGATGGTGACCGTGCCAGCAAATATCCTGCATACCTTGTCCTCCTCTTCTTTTATTATAAATTCCTCAAACCCGTGCTCTCGTGGTACATTTGTCGTTGCCACATCATCGTGATTGTACTTGGGATTCGGTGTGTATAGACGCTGATGCTGTTTGGGTTGGGTATAGAGGCTGCCGGCTGTTGGAGTTTCATTGTGAGGGTGGAAATGGTGCTGGTGGCGCTCACGTATTTGGATGACGGAGGTGGCGGCGGCGGTGGATCTAAATGGGAAAGGGGTGGCGGTTGAAGGTCCGGAGGGGGTTGCCGGTAGCAAATCTCAATGAGAGGGCCGTTGTTGGGAAAATCTGGGGGAGGGGGTGTTGTGACGCAGGTTAATCTGTATGATGGGTGGTGCGGTGGCCATTTTGGAGCCCTGGAGGTTAGGCGCGGTAGAGCGGAGCAGTACATGGGAGGAAAAGTGACCACACTAAAATGGCAAAACCAAAGGATAAAGTGTATTAATCATTTTATTTTACTTTTTAAGAGAGTTTCTTACATTTATCATTCAATAATATCATAAGCTTCTAATTACTTGATTTTAGTTATTCCCTCCGTCTCGGTGGAGGAGTTACACTATCCTTTTGTGGCCATCTCACCCAAGAGTTACACTTTTCATTTTGATTCACCGCACTTGACCACGTTAGTCTACCCCTACTTTATAAAAAGGAATGAATATGGGCCCACACACTTAATGTGCTTTAATGGAAAATATCCTTTTTCAACCCATTTTTAATCTCCATGCCCAATCAGAGTGTAACTTTTCCACTGGGGCGGAGTAAGTAGATTGTTTTACTAAACTAGTACTCCCTCCGTTTCAAAATAGGTGTCCTCTATTCCTTTTTTGGATATTCCAAGATAAGTGTCCCTAAGGAATCTTTGCTTATTTGGACATCAAAGGAGTTGTGGTCACACATTGTGTATGGACCCACACTCAATCTCTTCACATCCACTCATTTTTAAAGTTTTAGCATCTTTCTAAAATTAAGTGCAAGTCAAAAGGGTTACTTATTTTGGAACGGAGGGAGTAGTGTAACTTCAGTAAAAAAAATCAATATTACTGCTTAATCACTAATATAATATGAAAAGACAATCTTAATAACCGAGATAATAAACTTAGAATATTATTAACATTACAAAAGCTTCTGATTGATTTCAAAAATAAAATTTAATCCTTTAAAGAAATATATAAATGACATTTTTTAAGATAAGATTGTAAAGATACACAAGAAGCCATAGATCCATCGAAACCAAGAAGGAGAAAAAGTAGAACCCTAAGCCAAGACTAAAAAACCAAACACAAGACAATCTAAAACAAGAAAACTAGCTGAAAGAAGCTCTTGAAGCTCGTGATGAAGCAGTTAAAGACAACCCTGGAACTCCCATAAACTTCGTCCAAAGGAAATCCTCTCCAACAAAAGAGTAGAAGGCAAAATTATCCTTTAAAAATTTGAGAATTCATCTGAATTGAAGATAGCAAAACCCTACAACACTGTTGAACCCTTCGTTCTATCAGATCCCAAGAATTAGATCTGCCACGACTCCTTAAGCATGTTGTTCACTACTAACCGAAAATAGAGTGCACCATAAGCGCCACGCCATGAGACAATGAAGAAAAAGATGTTCGTGAGTCTCACTGCTCCCAATAACACAAGACATCTTCGGGTGTAAGACCTAGGTTGGACTTTTCCATTGCCGCTAATTGTTGTTATTCAAACAATTAAAAGCCATTGACCCAACCTAGGAAAGATCTTATCCATAAATTGAACCTTTGGCTTCCAAATGAATTTGTAAGTGGGGACTTCAATTTGATCCTGAGTTTGAAGAAGAGTCTTCGTGATAGATTTGGTTGAGAATGAACCAGATGACTTGGGAAGCCAAATTCGTCTATCCGGATGATGAGAGGGAAGAATGAAATGAAAGTTGGGCATGCAAGATTGGGACTAGGTTGGATTCTGTCATTAATATTTCTTGAAAAATTACTAAATGTACCCCTTTCCCTATTCCCGATACCAACTACATATCATTAGCGTGGTCAGAGATAATGTTAATTGTGTATAACCTTCCATGGACCAGCGTGCTTAATGGACTGATTAAGAGAAATGTCTCACTCATTCCGGCGTGTACCAAACTTACTCCGAATAACTCGATACTAGAGAGAATGAGGCTTAGTAATCAAATAAATGTTCTTGGAAATCCAATTCCCCACACCTAAACCCCGATTGTCATTCAGTCTGCAAGCCAATCCTAAGCCTCCAATGATCCCTACTACCCTACCCAACCCCACTCTACAAAAACTTTTGTATAATTGAGTTGCCACCCCTACCAGTAGTTTCAAGAGAAACTAAAAGTTAATTGAGATGTGGAAATGCATGGCTCAATGGAAGAAACTAAAGTTACCAATGACTAGTAGATAAAGGTAATCCTTTTGAACGCTATTGTCCAAATTTGAGTCTAAAGAATTGATATCCCTAGTTTATTCCCAAATTTGTAACTCTCAACTCAACTCACCTAATCTTTAGTCCCAATTACTTGGGGTCGGTCACATGAATCTTTTTTCGTCATTTCATGCAATCCAACGTGAAATCACCACATAGCCCATCGTCCTCGATGTCTTTTCGTTTTATCGGTGTCCATGTTAACTTTGGTCTACCTCTACCCCTAGCTTGATTAGGATTAATACCTTCAAACCTCCTAACTAGTGCACTAGAGGGCCTATGCTATACGTATCCAAATCATCTTAGTTCTCTCTCATTTTCCGGACTATAGGAGCAACTTTAACCAATTTTGATATTTGTTCATTGCGAATCTTATCTTTTGTAGTTTTACCACACGTTTATCTAAGCATTCACATTTTTACGATACTCATCTTGGTAATATGTTCTTTCTTAGTAGCCCAGCACTTAGCTCCGTATAATAGAGCAAATTTCCTTTGTCGGTATACGTCGATCACATAAAGCTCCCGATGTACTCTTCCAATTCATCAAACCTCTGTATAATGATTAATGCTTGATCCTACAAGGTATTGAAATTGTTGCTATTATGGTAATTTTTTTTCTGTCCAACTTAACTTTCTCGTCAATAATACTCTTCTTACCACTAAAGTTGCACGTCACATACTTTATTTACTTATTTTTAACCCTTTGACTTCCAACAATTCTCTCCTTTTTTCTTCCTTGTCATTAATCCTGTTCTTTATTTCATCGATAAGGATAGTGTCATCGGCAAATAACACGCACCACAAGTATATCATCTTGTACATGTTTGGTGTAGTCCTATAGTGATTAGGAACTTGCACGTCTCTCCTTATGTGGTTAGTCCATGTGGTTCTAACTAGCGTTGATGCCCTTTATCTCTTTGGTCTTAATTTTTTGAGATAATTTCAATTTTACCACCAAACTTGTAGTCCCACTTCATCCCTTAGGTCATTATCCCCCAATTACATCCCCCCCTTATAAACTGTAACTTCAACACTGCAGCAACCTATTCTAGCCAACACTCTTAACGGCTCCGCTGCTGGCACCGATTTGTCAACCACTTATTAGGCTTGCCGATCTCGCCACCCACTTGTCCTCCTTTTCCCCTCTTTTAGCCATCGTTCAATCTTCCTCTCATTGCAAACTTTAACAATCGGCTTTGCCATCACTCCCCTCAATCAATCTTTCAATGAAACCCAGCTCTTTTGTTGCCGACGCCGATGAACATCACCCTCTGTCTCCCATCTCCAACGCCTATTATTGGCTGCAACTCTTTCCTCCCTCCACCGACCTTCTCGTACCACCACCCTCTCCTCCCCTGTCTCTCATTTCTCTGTGCCGAAAGAGCTTTCAAATATGTCAATGCTCCTTACAGATCCTTGAATCTCGCCAGATCTCTTCAACAAGAATTTAAATCGAGCTTATTGGGATGCAAGCAGGGAGAAAAGACATTGTTGAGAAGTCTAGAGCGAGAGAAAGTACTTCATGTTTTTAAGAGTAGGAATGGCTTCTAAATGATGAGAATGACATTGGTCGATGTTCTTATCTTTTTCGGCTATGTTTTCTCTCTCTGTGCTCACCATTGTTGGAGAGCAAAACTGTGTTCTTTGTTGTGATATTTTTGGATCAAGAGTTTTTGGTCTGATTTTGGGGATTAAATGCATGATTGGTGAGTATGAAAATTTGTGTGAATTTCTTTGCTATCAATTGATTGTTTGTTTTGCATGTTTTGAATTGGTTTGGTAAATCGTATATGGTTTGTTTTGTGATATAGGTTTTTCTTGTGTATGCTGAAAAATAAGGATGTCAGTTGACCCAAACTCAGCTACATAAGTAGGATATACTTCTTCTTTGTTGGGTGTAGAAGTTGTTTATTCACAGGTTTTCCTTGACCAGTAAAATCAGGGGTAAACTGCACTATTCATCCCTGTGCAATATCGAAAATGCACCACACGTCCCTGAACCAAAAAAACGCCTTTTTGTATCCTTGTAGTATTTTATGTATGCAGAGATACTCCCTCCATCCATTTTTCTCGTTAATTGTCCGTTTTCTTTGTCATGTGTATTGCACATGCATTTGGCCAAGGGTATCATTGTCATTTTAGGCCCTCTCTCTATCATTTAAACCCCTTTATCCAAAATTTATCACTAATTAAATCATTTTTAATAATTAAAAAGTATTATAAATTTTTATTTTGTTTTATGTGTAATAAAATTAGTAATAGTAGATATTTAACATAACCTAATAAAAATGATTTTAAAAATTACTATGAAAATTTATGTAATTTGAAAGTATAAGTGCATGGTCATTCCTATTATACCATTTATTTCTATTGCTTACCTCATTAAATATCAACAAAAATTTAATTAAAAAGTATATTGAGTATTTAATTTGAAAATTATTGAATATCTATGCTGAATTTAAATCAACAAAATATTTAATTAATAGCCTCTTATTCACTTTGATTAAATAAGTTCCATATATTTTTTTATTTTTTATAAAATAACTCAATACATTTTCTCATAATTTAAGAAAACGATAAATATAGGTTTAAGCTTTAAGTAAACATGATTTATTATTCAAGTAGATTAGTTTAATGCATAAAAGTATTTTTTATAAAGTTTATTCATTACGCATCAAATCTCATAATTTTTTTTAATGAAATAGACAAAAATACCCCTGAATTAAAAGGCATGTGCAACGGACATGACAAAAAGACTAAATTTCTGTTAAAATATTGACGGAGGGACGATCTGTGTGGACGTTAAATACTACATGGATACAAAAAGGCATTTTTCTGGTACATGGACGAATGCGTCGAATGGTGCAGTTGACCCTAAAATTAGTGATAAGTAGAACCTTTGCTGAATTGGGTTGAGAAGAGGCGAGAGAGACGAAGTAAAAGAGATAACTGTCATTCCACTGCACAATCAACCTCAAAAGAACACAGGCGTAAATAGGATATCCAAATTTAGACGGAAATGTTGAACGGCTACATTTAGAAGGACTAACTTGACTGAAAATGAAGGATAAGGACCAAACGATCAAAAAATATTCACCGATGCCTAAAACATTGTTAAGCAACTGTTCAAGAACCAAAAAATTAGTTAATCCTCTTATGTTTATCAAAAATGATATGAAGATAAATTGTTCGCTCTCCATTTGCAATTTACGACTATATAGCATCTTAGTGGTATGCCGTAAGAGAAATTATATACTTACGAATTTCTGGCTATAATTTGATTTTGTAAACAATGTCTAGTTTTGGAATGCTATCATGTGGATGTTGGACTTTGACTGGAAAGCTTTATCTTTGTCTTTTTCCCTTTTACACATTTGGCTATAATATGTGGTTGCAGGCTGGCGTAATTGAAGAAATGGTGAATGACGCTGTTGACTCCGCACTGGATTCAGAAGACATGGAAGATGAGATTGATGAAGAGGTCGATAAGGTCTTAACTGCAATTGCCGGTGAGACTGTTGCACAGCTTCCAGAAGCAGCCAGGAAGGAAAGGATAAAGCAACCCGCACAAGCAGCAGAAGATGCAGAGGTACACTGGATACTTACGCCATTTATTTTTAGCCTAATAGCTGCTGAAGACACTTAACTTCTTAATGAACTTGTAGGAAGCGGATGATGAGGAAGAATTAGAAGAAATACGAGCCCGCCTTGCAAAGGTTAGGTCGTAATTCAAGGTTACAATATTCTGCTGCTTCTCACCGAGGCATTAAATGCAAGATGGATGCAGTAAGCCTAATATGTATTGTAGAAAAAAATGGCTATAATGTAGTCAGTCACAACCTGTGTGACTCATGCATGTCGACTTAGCTATAATTTACTTCAGCATTCCATTTGTTTGCTTATAGTATCAAATACTGGATTTGCGAATGAGGTAAAGCCTGAACTTCGGTAATGGGAAAAGTAGTCACGTTAACCTGTTAACGCTTTGTAATGTTCCCTTGACCATCTGCTATTCTGCTTATCTACAGTCATCACAACACATTCTGATTGTAGTCAGTCAGTGGCATACCTGGTGAAATGGGTGCTTGTGTAGGGTAGTAGTATGTTTGTCGGCGCCTAACCAACTAATGAAACAGAACGTAGAACCCCAGTAGTCGAATAAGCTTCTCAGATCACGCCCACTTGCAGCTTAGCAATCTGAAATCCAGTATCGAAAGCACTAGTTCCATTAAAGGCCAATGCATCCTTTTCACTAAACCACTTCCTCTCCATCGTCAACCCCTCAACACTTGAAATTATGCTAATATTTGCTAGAACATGGAGAGAAGAGAATTTGGGTTAGGGAAACAAAGGAACCTTTCTAGTTTCTTCTAAAGGGAGCTGGAGAGGGGAGAACTTGGACGGGGAAACACTTCATTTGGCGGAGTAGAACGTTGAATCAATGCCGTTATTTGGTCTATTTTGCGTCCGGCCCGCCCGTCCGCCCGATTTTAATAATTAGAGTTTGAGATGCTTTGCTCGGTGCGAAAAGAGTCCGGTTCTTCTATTCCTAATTGTGTCCCACTTTCTGGCCTATTTTTCTAAATTCATCTTAAAATTTTAGATACGTGTCGATTTTAAAAGTCATGTGACAGGAGATAAGACAATATTTGGAACAGAAAATTCCGATTAGTGCGAAAATGATCCGAACTCCTCAATCCAAGGGAATGCCCCTCGGAATATCCAACTCGATCCTAATAAATTGAAGTTTGAGATGCTCGAATGGGGCAAAAATGTTCCAACCCCCAATGGGCCCGAACCTGAGATTGCGGGGCCTTGTGACGAAGGCCCAATAATATATAAGCCTTTTTGCGTTAAATCAAGGATGTATCCCTTCGGATCGAGCGGCTGTGCACAGCGCTCCACCAAGCTCCTCCCAACAGCATGTTATGACCAGGGGGTGGGTCGATTTGCCAATTTTGAAACAGGAGGTGACTGATAGCCAATGGTAATAAGAATAAAAGTCATACGCCGTCGTTTAAGCTGTTACGTTTCACGTTTTGTTTCTGTTAGCAGAGCAACACGTTGCTCTGTGATTTGCTCATTTCTTTATCCCAATAGACTCTCACATGCTATAAGTGGAGTCGTGTAGAACGTGAATGTTAGCAATTGTTTTCGATTCTCAATTCCCTTCTCAATTCTCTCTCCTCTCCCTAAACTCTTTCTACTTCTCATCTCCTTCTCTGTTAAGTTTCTGTTGATTATCTGTTCTAAGTGTTAGAATTCAAATTTGAATTCCTAACATCTGGTATCAGAGCTCGTTCCATACCTGGCTTTAACTCGAAATGGCGGGAGGAAATAAGGTCACACTTGATGATTTGAGAAGGCAGCATGAGCAGCCGATTGCCGAATTGCAAACCACGCAAGGCAGGTTGAATCAATCTGTGGATCAAATTAAAGGAGACGTGAACCAGTTGCAGGATAATGTGGCCCAGATGAACAATCAGATGAGTTCGATGAGCTTAGAGATGAGCTCGATAGGGAAAAACCTGGCAAACCTTACAGCTCTATTCACGGCATCGCTGAAGGGCAAGGGGACAGTTATCGAAGAAGGAGGAGGCTCAAACTCCAACTCTGCTGCAAATCCTGCCCAAGGATCCCCGCTAGGTAATCCTCATGTATCCCATCCCAACACTCCTCAACCACAGACACATCACACACCATTTCACCCAATCCACCACACACCACCACACCAAATCAACACGGGGAATTTAGATCCCTAGTTTAGGGTTCCCTATGCTAAGAACAAATACAACACCAATGGGAGTATTAAGTGGGAGATTCCCAAATTCAGTGTGGATGATCCCAGATCTTGGATAAAAAATGCAAGAAATTCTTGAAGTTTAACGGGGTACTGGCAGAAGATAAAGTAGAAATGACCACCATGAACATTGAGGGTATAGCATATGACCGGTACCAAGGGAAAATGGGGGGCTATTGATGCCATGAATTAGACTGAATTTGTGTTTGCAATTCAAGTGAGGTTTGGGGTACAACTGTATCAGAACATTGAAGGGGACTTCAGCAAATTGGTGGTACAAACTTCAACTGTACTTGAGTATCAACTCAAGTTTGAGGAACTCATGGCTCATGCTCGTAGAAAATCCGGGGTTGAGTGAGAGGTATTTTGTGAACCCCTTTTTGAGTGGGTTAAAGCCGGCCATTAGGACACATGTGTCCATGCTTTTCCCTAGGACCTTAATTGAAGCTATTAGTTTGGCCAAAATGCAAGAAAATAACCTTGAAACCCAATTGAAAGAGTACAAAAACCAATACAAAACCACTGCCTCCCACACCAACTCCTATTCTGGAAAGAGGACCTACCCTTATTCCCCACCTACCAAGCTTGTTGTCACCAATTCCAATTTCAGCGGCTATTCATCCAATAATCTTACCAAAACCTCACCCGTTAGTAAAACACTAACTAGATCATTACCTGTCAAAAGGTTAACTGAAGATGAAATGAAGAAAAGAAGAGAGAAGGGCCTTTGTTACTACTATGATGAGGTATATCAAAGAGGACATAGATGCAAAGTACAATAATTGTATATGATCCAAGGTTTTGATGAAGATGAGGAGGAGACTAAGGTGTGGCATGACACTAGCATCCCCAGAAGAGGAAGGTGATCAGGAGGTAACCATTTCTGCTTGTGCCATTGTTGGCTCTCCTAGCTGCAATACCATCACGCTACAAGGAAAGGTTAAGCAATATTTCTTATCCATATTAGTGGACAGTGGGAGAGTACCCACAATTTTATAGACCCCTGCACAGTACAAAAGATGAGGGGAAGGGTGGAGCCAATTCCTAACTTTTCTGTAGAAGTGGCTAATGGCAGCTTGCTAGGCTCTGGTAAGTGCACAGACTTGCAATGGGAAGTACAAGGGGTGAAATTTACATCAAACTTGAAGGTATTAACCTTGGGAGGGTGTGACAATTTTTTAGGGGTGGAATGGTTGGAACAACTTGGTCCCATTGTAATGGATTTTAAAAACTTAAAGTTAACCTTCCAGCAAGAAGTGACATTGCAGGGTATGCAATTAATAAAGTTTTGAATTCCTAAGGGGGAACATTAGTGCAGATATTTTCCTTGAATGGAAACACTACACAGGCTGCCATTCCCTTAACAGTGCAAGACCTTATAGAAGATTACAAGGACATTTTTGAAGAACCAAAGAATCTACCCCCTTGAAAGAAGTCATGATCATCACATTCCCTTGAAGGAAGGCATACAGATGTCCCTATGCACAAAAATCTGAGATATAAAAAATTGTACGGGAAATGATGGAAGCAGGGATAATCCAACACAGTCAGAGCCCTTTTGGTAGTCCAGTCATCCTAGTTAAAAAGAAAGATGGTTCATGGAGGTTATGTGTAGACTATAAAGAGCTCAACAAACTTACCATCAAAGACAAGTACCCTATTCCTGTCATTGATGAGTTACTGGATGAGCTTTATGTGGCCAGATACTTCACCAAGCTTCACCTTAGGGCTGGTTATCACCAAACCAGGGTTGCCCAAGAAGATATTTCCAAGATTGCCTTTAAAACTCATCAAGGCCATTATGAGTTTAAGGTAATGCCTTTCGGCCTCACCAATGCTCCTGCAGCCTTCCAGTCTTTGATGGATAATGTGTTCTGCGAATACCTAAGGAAATTCATCTTGGTGTTCTTTGATAATATTTTAGTATATAGCCCTACTCTTGATGCTCAGTTGAAACACCTAACTACTACCTTTGACCTGATAAGGAAACACCAACTTTAAGTTGAGTATCTAGGCCACTTAATCACAGGAGAAGGGGTAGCTGCAGACTACAACAAAATTAGGGCCACGGTAGATTGACCTAAGCCAATCATTGTCAAGGCATTGAGAGGATTCCTTGGACTCACAGGCTATTATAGAAAATTTGTGAGAGGTTATGGTCTTATTAGCAAACCCTTGATAACTATGTTGCAAAAAATTGCTTTCCATTGGTCTCCTGAGGCTGACAAAGCATTTGAAAACCTCAAGGCTGCAATGACTACTATCCCTGTACTGGCTCTCCCTGATTTTAGTAAACCATCTTAGCTTGAGACAGATGCTTGTTACAATGGCATAAGAGCTGCACTTATGCAAGAAGGCAGGCCTATTGCCTTTTTCAACAAAGCTCTTGGCCCTAGAAGTTTAGGCATGTCTGTCTATGAAAAAGAGATGCTAGCCATCATCCATGTAGTCCAAAAATGGACATACTTGTTTGGCAACTCATTTGTCATTAAAACACCGTGAAAGTCTCAAGTATTTCATGGAGCAAAGGAAAACAACCATGCAGCAGCAGAAATGGCTTACCAAATTACTTGGTTTTGATTACACCATGTACAAGAAAGGCACAGAAAACAAGGCTGCATATGCCTTATCTAGGCAATTTGAAGAAGATTCTATGGAGCAGTGGGGCCTCACCTTAGTTAACCCTACTTGGATGAATGAAGTTGAAGGCTCTTATATTGGTGATAAATGGGCCAGCAGCAAGGTCACTAGCCTCCTGATTAGCAGCAATGCATTCCCTTCTTTTACATTATGCCAAGGTTTGTTAAGATTTGAGGAAAGATTGTGCATCGGCAGCACAGGACCATTGAGAGTCCAAATCTTGGAGGACCTACACTCCAACTCTTTTAGTGGCCATTCAGGGATCTTAGCAACTCTCAAGAGGGTCTCTCTATATTTTTTCGGCCACAACTCAAGTAAGACATCATCAAGCTCATCCAAAATTGTGACATTTGCCAGAGAAGCAAAACTGAATGTGTGCCAAGCCCAGGGCTACTGCAGCCCTTACCAATCCCATAAAAAGCTTGGACCGACATTTCCATGTACTTTGTGGAAGGACTTCCCACCTCTCAAGGCATGGAGTCCATTTTGGTGGTGATAGACGGATATTCCAAGTATGGCCATTTCATAGGTCTTAAACACCCCTTTTCTGCTCCACAAATTGCCCAGCTGTTCTTAGATCATGTTTATAGGCGCCATGGGTTGCCTAAAACTATTACCATAAGGTGTTCACTAGCCTATTTTGGCATACCTTATTCAAGGCCATTGGAACCAAACTAGAACTGAATACTGCCTACCATCCTCAAATTGATGGCCGACAGAAAGAATCAACAGATGCCTTGAGGCTTACCTCAGGTGTATGACTAGTGAGACGCCTAAACTATGGAGTAAATGGTTAGCCCTAGCAGAATATTGGTGTAACACTAACTGTCATACATCCCTCCCATTGACACCCTTTGAAGTCATGTATGGCTCCAAACCACAGCTGTCAATTTTACATCAAGTACCTGATTCAGCAACTAGTGAGGTAAGGGAGTTCCTCAAAGATAGGGTCACCATGGATGCAATCCTCAAGGTCAACTTACTTAAGGCACAATCAAGAATGAAGACACAAGCTGACAAACACAGGACTGACAGGGAATTTCAGGAGGGTTCATGGGTGTTTCTGAGATTGCAACCCCCAAAACAAGTCTCAATGACTCAACATAGACAGATGAAACTAGCCCCTAAATTTTGATGGACCTTTTATGATACTACAGAAAATAGGGAAGGTTGCTTACAAGCTCAATCTTCTATCATTTGCCAAAATCCATCCGGTGTTTCATGTTTCCTTGCTAAAGAAGAGGGTTGGAGAGGGCATACCTGTGAGCTCTCAACTGCCAGCCATGTGAGTGGATGGACAGCTCCTTGCGGTGAAGGGCGCGAATGGCCAACCTTTGATGATGATACTAGTTCAGTGGAGCAACTCTGTCCTGAAGCAGCCACGTGGGAGAAATTGCAGAAATTGTCGAGAGGTTTCCTCATTTTCATCCTTGAGACAAGGATCGTTCGAAGGGGGACGATTTGCCAATTATGAAAGAGGAGGTGACCATTAGCCAAGGGTAATTCGAATAGAAGTCATACGTTGTCGTTTAGGCTGGGTGCTTGTCACGTTTTGTTTCTGTTAGCAGAGTCCACGTGTTGCTCTGTGATTTGCTCATAAGTGGAGTTGTGTAGAACGTGAATGTTAGCAATTGTTATTGAATCACAATTCCCTTCTCAATTCTCTCTCTTCTCTCTCTTCTCTCTCTTCTCTCCCTAAACTCTCTCTCTACTTCTCATCTCCTTCTCTGTTAAGTTTCTGTTGATTATCTGTGCTAAGTGTTAGAATTCAAATTTGAATTCCTAACACAGCGGCGCCGACTGCCGAGTCCGTTTCCCTTCCTCCACTCCACTCCACTCCTCTCTCTCTCTCTCTCTCTCTCTCTCTCTCTCTCTCTCTCTCTCTCTCTCACACACACACACACACACACACACACACACACACTACTCCACAGTAGTCTAAAATTGCAGGTCTAACCAAAAACTCCATATCCAAACTCAAAACAAAAATGTAGAAAATTTTCTTTTCTAAATAGAATAGGAAAGGGATAGGAGAACGAAATCCTTTTCTAGTTAGTATAGGATTATACGAGTATATATACAAAGCATTGTAATACTTTTATTCGTGCAATAAGATATACAGACTGATCTTTGTTCCGTCGATTGTTCTAGATTTAACAAAAAAACCTAAGGTTTCTCCTTCCCAGCCAGATCCAACACAGAAGACAAAATATGGTGTCATTGTTAATTTCTGCTGACCTCTATCCAAACGCCGAAGACCTAGTCTACGAGGAGGAGCTTCTCAACCCCTTCAGCCTCAAACAGTGGTGGAGGTACCTAATTGCCCGCACCGATTCCCCTTTCAAAAAGCGCCAAGTTATTTATGAGAGCCCTCAAAGCCCTTCCCGGAAGCTACAAGCTCTGGCATGCCTACCTCCGAGAACGCCTCGAATTGGTACGAAGTCTCCCCATCTCTCATTCCGAATATCAAACCCTAAATAACACTTTCGAACGCGCTTTAGTCACCATGAATAAAATGCCTAGAATCTGGACAATGTACTTGTTAATTTTGACGGAACAAAAGCTCGTTACGAGGCATACGTTCGATAGGGCGTTGTGCGCGCTGCCTGTTACGCAGCATGATTTTGGGAGTCGTATTTGGTATTTGTGAGCCAGAGTGGGGTTTCGATTGAGACAAGTCTTAGGGTTTATAGGAGGTATTTGAAATACAATCCTTCGCATATTGAGAATTTTATTGAGTTTTTTGGTTGGTTAGTGTATATGGGAAGAGGCTGCAGAGAGGTTGGCTGGGGTTTTAAATGATGATCAGTTTTACTCAATTAAGGGGAAGACGAAGCATCGGTTGTGGTTGGAGCTCTGTGATTTGCTTACTAAGCATGCGGTGGAGATTTCAGGGGCGAACGTGGATGCAATTATTAGGGGTGGGATTAGGAAGTTTACAGATGAGGTTGGGAACTTATGGACTTCGTTGGCGGGTTATTATATTAGAAATAGTTGGTTGAGAAGGCGAGGGATGTTTTTGAGGAGGGGAGTCTAGTGTAGTGACAGCGAGGGATTTCGGTGTATTTTTTACGCTTATTCACAGTTTGAGGAGAGTGTGCTTGCTCTGAAGATGGAAGGGGATAGTGTTAGTGATGAGGATATGGATGATGAGGTGCTAGTGAGGGTGAGGATGATGTTGATGTGGATGATCGGCTTGATGCATCAAAACTGAGGGAAAAGCCAAGGGGTTTTTGTTGGCTGACGAGAAGGATGTTAATTTGAGGATTGCAAGACTAGAGCATCTTATGGATAGGAGGCCTGAGTTGGCTAACAGTGTTCTTCTTCATCAGAATCCGCATAATGTGGAGCAGTGGCATCGGAGAGTTAAACTTTTTGAGGGTAATCCAACGAAGCAAATACTGAAGCAGTGAGGACGATTGACCCGATGAAAGCTGTGGGTAAGCCTCATACTTTGTGGGTTGCTTTTGCCAAGATGTATGAGGAACACAAAGATATTGCCAATGCTAGAGTGATATTCGAGAAGGCAGTTCAAGTCAATTACAAAGATGTGGACAGCCTTGCGAGTGTTTGGTGCGAGTGGGCTGAGATGGAGCTCAGGCACAAGAATTTCAAGGGAGCACGGGAATTAATGAGACGAGCTACAGCAGAGGCTTCGGTTGAGGTCAAACGGAGAGTGGCTGCTGATGGAAATGAACCAGTGCAAATAAAAGTGCACAGATCTCTTAGGCTATGGACTCTGTTCGTGGATTTGGAGAAAAGTCTAGGTACACTGGGCACAACGCGGGCAGTGTACGAGCGAATTTTAGACCTGAAGATAGCAACACCTCAAATCATTATAAACTATGCCAATGCTTTTAGAGGATAATAAGTACTTTGAGGATGCATTCAAGGTCTATGAGAGAGGCGTGAAGATGTTCAAATACCCACATGTGAAGGATATATGGGTCACTTATTTTTCAAAATTTGTCAAAAGAAACGGAAAATCAAAATTGGAATGTGCTAGAGCTATTTGAGCATGCTGTTTGAGATGGCACCTGCAGAAGTGGTCAAACCGTTGTATCTGCAATATGCTAAACTGGAGGAGGATTATGGTCTAGCTAAGAGAGCCATGAGGGTTTATTGTAATATCCCAATTCTGGAAATTATTAAAAAAACAAAGAATTAACTAACTATTAGTAATTCTGATTTTAAACCGCTACTTATTTGGTTAAAGGGAACATTTTTGAGTGCAAATATATATTCAATAGGAACCTAAATATCGTAGGAATTGTCGATATAGTAGCGAAAAATTTTACTGTGTTCGAAAATTTATCGACAAAGTAATGAATTTTTTTTACTTTGTTGAGGAATTCACTAAAACAATAGCTAATTTTTATTAATGTTCAGGAATTAAACGATTGAGATTGGTTAGTGCGGTTCCTACAATATTTAGGTTCTTATTTGAGCGGCTATATATATACATATATATATATACAAATCAATTTTTTGTACAAATCGTGAGAATCAATTGTATGTTAGTACATTTTTGTTATAAGTTAGTTATATATTTATATTTTGTAAAATAAAGATCCAACAACATATTTTTTTTAAAGAAAATATGTTCGTAAAATACAACAAAATAACTAAGATACGATAAATTAAAGAAGATACAATAAAGATATATCGAGTTACAACAGATTCACACGTTTGTACGATATTCGTGGTTTATAACCGATCACTTTTTTCCTATATATACATATATAATTATATAAAAAAAAAAAACAAGGATTGAAATGTTAACGAGGTTCTTAACTGGCTTTTAGTTTTCATTGATGTTTGTACTAATTTTATCTCTTGACAAAGTCCTTTTATTTTTAAAAATAATACTTAAAAATGGGAAAATGATTTAAGGACAGCTGATTGAGCTATCTCAATTGTAACCCTTCGTCCCAAAGAGTAGTAACACACACACACACAAACTTTCATTGTCGGAGCTCTTCCTCAAGTACTGTCGGTACAATGACCTCCATTCCAAGTTAAGAAAACTGCTCTCACCTAATTAAGACTGGTCAGTTTTGTGTGTATGTGAAAGAGAGAAAAAAAAGCATAGTATGATTAGTGTATTTGTCAACTTCTATTCATCTCTTGTATTAATGAAAACCCACTAATTCCTCAATTAGAAAATATGTCTGGTTTCCTTATAGATGTAGAGTTCTTGCACATGCCCATCCTAATCATTTGTGAAAGACTAACATATAATCATATATGTACTCCCTCCCCCTCAGATGATAAATAAATTTGATACTCATTTTGGGACAAAGCAGTAATATTTATAACTATTCAATATTGTAAAATATGTCTTGCCTTATAATCTATCTTATAAATGGAAGCGGTGGGACCCGCTTTAAATGAATAGTAACTTCTTCCCAATCATTACTCAATCATCT
>JAOWAN010000049.1:10874659-10885361 GCA_028566635.1 Lobelia cardinalis
CTTTCTCTCTCTCTCTCTCTCTCTCTCTCTCTCTCTCTCTCTCTCTCTCTCTCTCTCTCTCTCTCTCTCTAAAAGACACACACACACATACACTCCAACTCAATCAAACCCAACCCTATATAAACCACCACTACACCCAAACTATAACCCATTCACTCAAAAAGAAGAACAACAACTTCCATAGAAAAATATGGCTCCAAGATTCTCCCTCCTCTCTCTTTCCCTCCTCCTCCTCCTCCTCCTCCTCGCATTTTATTCAACTGCAAAAACAACCACCCTTGGCGAAACAAAGGGGGCAAAACTCATCAGAGAACTCAATTTGCATCCCAGACTTAACGTCAACATTCGTCGACCTTCAGTTAACTTCACGGCCAGCACTACTACTACTACTACTAAATCCCCGAGGCTTGTCGAAACCCAGCTTACGTTCCCTGTCGTCGGTAGCGCCGGTGCTCCCGGCCCCGCAGACTTGGGTCACCATGCTGGATATTATAGCCTTCCCGATACCGTTGGTGCAAAGTACGTACATCTCTCTATATATATACATTTTATTTTATTTATTTTTTGGATATATTTTGGCAATAAAAACATTTTTTTACGTATATATAAATATAATTTTAATCATTTCTTGTGTATATTAATTTTTTGGATGTCATTATCAGTGTGAACTTGCGTAAAGAATAAATCTGTTGTTACCTTCTTGTAATTGAATCACTTTTTTTTTTTTAATTTTGTTTGTTCTTGTAACCAATTGGATGGGAACGTTTTTTGATTCTTTGATAAAGATAAAATTTGGAACTAATAAATATCTTTACCTTTAAAGAAAAATATAACAATTTCGAAACCAACTTTTCATTTATTTTTTTGGAAAGAATATATTACTGCATTCGTTTTTAATTGTTATGATAGCGACATATTGTTAGTAGAAAATGTCGCTTTCAGGATATATTAAAACAAAACGGATGGAGTATATGGTAATGCGCTTTTTCTTAAAAATCACGTTTTCTCAACTTAACTAATTATTGTATAATTAGAAAGAAGAAAAACATAATTTTTTTTAATTCAAAATTAATAAATACATACCTTTTTATTACATTAAATAGGACTAGGAATCTAGATTCATGTCATAAATATCTGGAACTGATGATTTGGAGAAAGTTTTGGTAGGGGCTTGTTTGGGAGGTTGACCGGTCCCTTCCTTCTTTGGGTAGTCTTTCGAGTGGATTGGACTCAATTATAAGTTTGTTATGATGCATGATTGAATTTGACAACTTTAGTTTTACATGATTCCCAAACATGGCCTACCTACTGTCTCCATGGATGTCCCTTTGTCATCTTAAGTCATCTACTGTACTTTTTGGACATTGCCAATCATACAAAGAATGGCCAAAAGGATCACTTAAGAGTTGCCTAGGGATTTTTTTCATGGATTTCTCTGCTTTTTTCTAACTTCTTTGGTGGTACTACTACTACTACTACCATTCATGTTAATGATTTTCATTGCAGCTAGGATAAAATAGTGCTATTTTTGCGCGTCCGCGTACTCATGTGAACTTGTATATATTTGCATTTAATTACCATATTCTGGGAAAAAAAAAGTGAGAATTCAATCTTCTGGTTAAAAATGGGCATGAGGAAAAAAAATTTAATCTATTGCATTGAGAATAAGAGTGATCAATGACTAGTGAAATTGTGTTGAACCACTGTTTGCAGGATGTTCTACTTTTTCTTTGAATCAAGAACTAGCAAGGCTGACCCAGTAGTGATATGGTTGACTGGAGGACCAGGGTGTAGCAGTGAACTGGCTCTGTTTTATGAAAATGGTCCTTTCAAAATTAACAAAGACATGTCCCTTGTTTGGAATGACTATGGTTGGGACAAGGTATATATATATAGTACCTCTCTTTATCCAACCACAAATGTTGTTCAATGGTTCTGGAACACCACGTTAGTTGTTATACTCTTGAGTAACGTGACATTTAACTGTCTATATACGTTTGGGACAGGTTTCAAACTTGATATATGTTGACCAGCCTACCGGAACTGGTTTCAGTTATAGCTCAAGCGAAGAGGACCTCTGTCACGATGAAAAGTGTGTGAGCAATGACCTTTATAATTTCTTGCAGGTTCGTCGTCTATACCCTTTTCAGCTTAAAAAAGAAACATAATGTCCAAGGAATTTGCACTTACATTCTGTTCTTATTTCTGTGATGACAGGAATTTTTCAAGGCACATCCCGAGTATGCAAATAACGACTTCTTCATCACTGGAGAATCATATGCCGGGCATTACATTCCAGCTCTCGCTTCACGTATTAACCAAGGAAACAAGAACAAAGAAGGCCTTCCCATAAACTTGAAGGTAGGTTAATTTTACCAATCCTGATCCAAAATCTAGTTAGATTTGATGTTTCAAAGAATGGTAAAAGTACTAAACTTTGGCTTGGTTTTTGACTAGGGATTTGCTATTGGCAACGGTCTCACTGAACCTGGAATCCAGTACCCTGCTTACCCTGATTTCGCTTTGAACATGTCACTAATTACGCAATCAGACTATCAGGATATTATCCAAATGATCCCCGATTGTCAGGCTGCTGTTAAGCAATGCGGTAATTTTCTTTTGTTTTATACACCCCAAATCAGTCGACGTTTTTACTTTTAACTATGAGCTCATCAGTTAGAATTTGCCTTCTGTTCCAGGTACCAGTGGTACAGACACCTGCATAGATGCACTATACACTTGTGAAAGCATTTTTAACCAGATCATGGAAATTGCTGGCAACATAAATGTAAGGAACATATTTCTTTCGATACAACAGAAAAACGGAAAAGAAAAAGGAAAAAATAAGACGATAAACAGGAAGAAATGTCGGAAGATTAATTGGTTAACATTCTGAGTATTTCCTCTGCAGTACTATGACATAAGGAAGCCATGTGTGGGATCGATGTGCTACGACTTCTCAGACATGGAAACGTACTTGAACATGGCAGAAGTGAGAAAAGCTTTAGGTGTCGGAAACATTGAATTCGTCTCTTGCAGCCAAGATGTGTACCAGGCAATGCAAGTGGACTGGATGAGGGACCTTGAAACCGTTATTCCTCCTCTTCTGGAAGAGGGAATCAATTTGCTTGTATATGCAGGGGAATATGATCTTATTTGCAACTGGCTCGGTAAGCTTCAATTCTGTCACCCAATCCTTCAAGATTCAGAACTCGAGAAGCACTGCTAGACGGCGTAGAGATAAATGTATGTTCACTGTTTGTTACATGTAGGGAACTCGAAATGGGTTAATGCGATGGCATGGTCAGGTAAAAATAGCTTTGTCGCAGCGCCAACCGGTTCATTTTTGGTAGATGGGAAAGCGGCAGGAACACTTAAGACCCATGGAGCTCTCAGTTTCCTCAAGGTCTCACTCTCTTTATCTTCTCTTACTCACACACACGCACACAGGCATAACTCGTCCTAACTTACATCGTGTTTTCTCTTGTTAAAACCTTAAACAGGTTCATAATGCTGGTCATATGGTGCCAATGGATCAACCGAACAACTCGCTACAAATGCTGCAGAGGTGGACAACAGGCAAACTTTCTCCCACGGGCAAAGCTCCAGTTGGGCTCATGTGATTGCCAGCTGCGAATTGGTGTTAAACAAGAAAAATCTTCCAAGTAATTGTTCTATAAGTATGCTGTCCTTGTGAAAGAACGCATACTGTTCTACAAAAACAAACAGTCATTGTTACCTGTAATTAGACAACAATTCATCTATGACAAAAAAAAGGAAGTAAATTATAGCAGTTCCAAGAATTCTCGCTTTTTACCTCTTCCGCTTCTATTATTTCGCTCAATACGAATTCCATCCCTTTGTGCATTATTATCTAACTCATATTGACACGTTAGGACCACGGCCTCAACCGCCCACCTTTACCCCAAGGCAACATTCCAACTACTGTTTCATCGTCTAAAAGAACTAGTGTTTTATTATAACGATATTGATACTATCCATCCTTTTCTCCCCAAAAAAAGAATCAAACGAAAGAAAACACATGTGAACAAGGATCCTCCAAAGCTGGTGAAAAAACAATGAAAGGAGACGCATCAATATATAGCAATGAAAACCCTTTTAAATTTAGTTCTAGCAACCCTACCAAATGTTGGACCAAAATGCAAAAGGAAAAAAAAACACACACACACACACAGACACTGAAACACACAAAACACCAAATTCTTGCTTCAAACTGACCGTTAATTCTTCCTTCCCATCCTCCATCAAACACCCTGTATAAACCACCAGTACTGCACCAAACCACATTTCAGTCACAAAACAAATCAACCTCTTTAGGAAATTTTGGCTTCATTTCAGTTTTCAAAATTCTCATTTCTCTTTCGGGTAATTTTAGCTTCTGACCTCACATTAGGGAAGAAGAGAGGATACCACTTGAGCTAAAGCAGTTTGGTACCAGCAGATTTCTCGATCTCTATCATGTTCGCCCCTTGCGAACTGATTTCGATTTTCTGATTTCATAGTAAATATCTTGAGTTGATAACTGGAGTTAATTTTGGAGTAGTTTCTAAAGGAGTTCGTTTGGGATCAATTGCTTCCTTCCACTTTTGGCAAACTTTCAAATGGATTGGACTAAGTTTGTTATGATGTTTTCCTTTCGGCCGAATGTGAGTGTTAAATTTTATTCATAATGTATCTCTTATGTCCCAAAAATGAATATGTTAAACTTAATCATGAATAAACTTTGATTCGGGAACAATGAGGATGGAGTGTAATTTACAAATATTTGCCAACCGAAGAATGAGTGGAAATGTCGGTTTTAAGTTGGCCTGAAAATTCTGGTTAATTAGTATTGGTGAAGAATGAAACAAAGTTAAATTCCATCTTCTGGTTGAAAAATGACACATTTATAGTGACAACATTGTGTTAATCCCCCGGTTTTCAGGATGAATCAAGAACTAGCAAATGCCCCGATTTTAATCAGGGATTTGGTATTGCCTTATTGGTGTCCGCAGTTGATGCATCGTGTCCGCGGGTGAGAAAAGGTATAATATAGTACAGGCAATTTGAACTTCAAATTTATCTCCACACCCATGTGGAATACATTCCCTTTGGCTAAAGGTTCGAGCTTTTGTTTCTTTCCCTATAAACTCTCATTCACCCACCAATGTGGATAAAATCCTCATTCAACCATCAATGTGGGAGAAAACTCCACATTCTGACCAATGTGGGAGACTTTCTTCCCCATTATTTCCAACATAATCTTCTTTTGAATGAGAGAAGGCTTTCTAGGATGCTGCTGATCCCAAATGGATTGGGGGTAAGGCTAGTTGAGTTGAGGGTATGATAGTTAGCTTGTCAAATGGGATGGGAGAATCAAAACTCATGAGCTTTAGAAGTTAGGCAACAGTTTACCTTTTGCAACTAAAGAGAGATTGCAGGATGATTTCAGATTGGAAGATTTCAGGATAGGCCTTGTGCGACGATTATGAATCTCTTTCGTTAAATTATGCATCATCTTGAAGCAACCAATTACATTTTATGATGAAGCAATGGAAACGACAATTGAATTTTAGAGCAGTTTGATTAGAGGAGTGGATTAGTGTCATCGGATAAAAACCGAAATATAATTTGAGCTAAAACATGCTTTTCTTTTCTTTTAAATAATAGAATGAGGGATGAACTGCGGTAAGTTCTACATGTAAATTCCTGTGCAAAGAGAATTTCTCCTATGTAGGAACAGTGGAATTTGTGTTAGCTATGACATGTTACAGTTCTAACTCAAAATCTGCTCAGTTGTGAAGTGAGATCAGAGAACGTATCTTCGGTGCAGGGAATGGTTAGACCACCCATTGGATGATCAAACCCAAATTCTTCCTCAGCTTGACTAAGCAATTCTTGGAATGAAGGTTGGCTTAGGAATGATATTGGAATCACAAATCTCCTTTTTTCTTGCTCCCCGACATAAACGGCTAAATAACCTCTTGGAACATCTACTGCAGTTGAAGCGGAGTCGTTTCCTCTCGAGGATGACCGTCTAAGGATTTGTTTCGCATGAATAATCTGCGGCATACGAATAGCCATTATGCTATAATAACCAAGTGTTTCAAAAGATTGACCAAGAAGGCAAAGGAATCTCAAGGGCTTGTGAGTGAAAGCTGCTCAGTAAGTTTGGAAGAAATAGATATATATAGAGAAATTGTAAGGGGATAGCCAACAAATGAGTTATCAGTGGTGGATAGCCAGTTGGAAATATCACATGATTTTGTCTTGCAAACAATCAGTGGGGTTTGCTTTGCTATAAGCTAAAACCATTCATTTGTGGAACATTATGCCCCACAAGTAATAATGTTAGGTTACCACACAGATATACAGAAGCTGCTGTAGAAATGTTAATTGAATAAGTGGCTGTAAGAACTTAAGAAGTGCGGTCCTACTCAATGGAGGACACACATCACTGGGAAGAGCATAGCCATGCTTCCCAACTAAATCAAAGCTTCCGATATGGTTTATCAACTAGCATTTCCCAACTTATGCAAATTGAATTTGAAAACATACCATAGTATCACTAGCCAAATTGTCATGTTCTTTAGGAATTAGATTCATAAATTTCGGGAAAAAAAATAGATTCATAAATTTCGAAGACTTTCTTTTCTTACCGACAAAAGCATTCTAAAACGTGTTTCTGACCCAAATATATTTTCTTTCCTTTTACAATTATTGAAGATAAATGAGTTGAGAAAAATAACCCTGGCATTGTACATGGCCTTAGGTCAAGTCAACATGGTGTCACACGGCGGCTACTCATAGACACGAGAGGCTTCCACCGTTTGCGTCGAGTAGCCACGAGAGGCTTCCACCATTTGCGTCGGCAACGTCCGGCAAGTTTTAGGCAACAACTAGCGACGAATGCTTAAAAATGGTAAAACGGTCGTAACGTAGTATTTATGCAATCAAGATTAATGAACACAACAACTCATGCTAGCATTCATTCAACAAACTTTTCTCAAAGCAATCCGATCACAAAAGTTATTACAAGACTTTTTGATATGAAGGCCTATACCCATCATATAGTTCCTCTTAGAGCTATTTCTACATTTCTTGTAAAGAACATTACAAAGTGCAGTTTAGTATAAAAAAAATTAAAACTAAGCTAAAACTAAAAACAAAATGCATAGCGCCTAAAATTACATATTTACAAGCAACTTTAACCAAGGTCCGTTCAAGAAATTATGCCTCCAAACCCAAAAAAGGTCGGAACCCAAAGTTGCGCTGATGGTTGTCGCGACTAGTTGCGGCGATGTGCTGCTGCGTGCTACTGCGATCTGGTGTGGTTGGCTGTATGCTGGTGCAAGGGGCTGCGATCGGCTGCGTGCTGCATGCTGGTGCATGCGGCTGCGGTCAGCTGTGTGTTGTGTAGCTGCTGCGGCAGGCTGATGTGCGCTGTTGAGGGCTGTTGCAAGCAGGGTCTTGCCCACATATACGGTCGGTTACGGCCCGCGCCGGGTGAAACCAAAAGGCATGGAATGGATCTTCAAGGGCAACGTGCATGCTAGCTGGCCGGCATAGCCATGCTATGTGGGATTTGTGTGTGCTTGCCGGCTTCTCACGGTCTGCTGTGTAGCGGCCCGTAACATTCTCCCCCAGTGGAGTTGTTGTCGCCCTCGACTACATCTTTTGATAAGTGGATCCAATTTCTTCCTGTTTTGATATGGTGGTGAAAGTAAGATCATGCCGAGAAAGTCCCTTTTCGAGCTGAAAAGTGCTTAGAAATCTTTCTCTAGCATTCTAAGTTACTCTTGGGATACAACACGGCTTATAATTGTGCACCAACATCAATGAGTTTGTGGCTGGTAATACCTCTCAAGAACTCTAAGCCAAGGATCACCTTGAAGTCTTCCTTATCCACAACAGAGAAGCATGTTTTCCCTTTATACCGCCCCGTTTTGATCTGGACCTCTAGCGATTCCAACACTAGTTGTGCAGGAGAGTTAATGGCCTTGACATGCCATGTTCCCTTTTTTAAGACAAGGCCCAAACCCTATACTTCAATTTTAGCCGGGTAGTTGTGGGTAGCTCCAGAGTTGATATCATGGCACGGATAGGCTTCCGTTCAACTTTATATCCAAATATATCAGTAATTTCTCATTCCTACTCTCAGTCACGGGTTTTGCAGCTGACGTTATACTCTTAGTAATAGGGACTAAATGGATCATCACAAGAGCTTTCCCTTTGTTTACTAGGAATAAGTCAAGGCATGCGGCATAGCAATAGTGCATAAATGCTCCCAAGCTGTCTTTATCCTCTTCTCTTTCGATGAGCTCTAATGAATAGAGGCACCATCGGAAGAACTCATCGTCCCCGATTTCTCGGCTAGGGCAACTCAATTTTTGTCGTTTGGGGCAGTCTTGGACCTGATGTGGACCTTGGCACCAAAAACACGGGCCACACTTCACCCTGCCACTAGTCCCTTTGTAGTTTGAGCTACTAGTACTTTTTCCTAATCGCGTAGGGCTAGCCCCGTTTCCATAACGAGACTGGCTATTCTGTCCCCCCACACGAAATTCAGGCTGTGACTTGTTACTTTCTCCACTCTCTATGGGGGTTTCTCCTTGGGTTGTCCTTAGGCAGGTGATCTGCATAGTTAGTCAAACATTCGGCCACTGTGATTGCGGCAGCTAATGTCCTAACTTGTTTATGATTCAGATCGATGACAAACCACTACTTCAAACCTTCCAAGAAGAAAAAAAGTTTATCTTATTCAGCCATGCCCGTGATGTCGAATATCTTCTTCAGACACAGTCGTGTTTTCCTCCCCGTCTTCCATCTTCGTAGAGTGGAAGTATTGTTCCATGTCAAACAGGATGTTATCTACTTCCTTCGCGCTCTTAGCGCCCAAAATGGCCTCGAATCAGGTATTATAGCCCTCTTGGCTCTCCCTCCCCTACCATCTGGGTTGTTGGCCATAACTCTGGACATCAATGTCACGCAGCTTGCTAAGTCCTCTATTTCCGCTCTCATAACGTCCATGTTCTCGGCATGCTAGATCTCATTGGTGCTGAGATCCTTTTTTAGCCCCTCGGTTTTATGTAGGAGCATGGGAATACGTCCCATGTTCACCTACAAATAGGAAATTTCGTCCTCCAATAACTTCATGTGTTGTCTTTTTGAAAGTGTCATCTCTTTCACAAAATCCCTCTTACGATACTCACAGAAGCAACTGAGTAACTTGGCTCTGATACCAACTATCACAGGGCGGCTAAGCGTTGTCTCAAGAGGCTCCCATCGAGTGTGTCGTAATGCCCCACAACAAAGTAACGTCCGACAAGTTTTAGGCAACAACTAACGGCTAATGCTTGAAAAGGGTAAAACGTTCATATAGTAGTATTTATTCAATCAAGATTTATGAACACAATAACTTATGCTATCATTCATTCAACAAGCTTTCCTCAAAGAAATCCAATTACAAAAGCTATTATAAGACTTTTTGGTATACAGGCCTATTTCAACCCCCCCCCCCCAATATAATTGCTCTTAAAGTTATTTCTACATTTCTTGTAAAGAACATTACAAAGTGCAGTACACAAAAAATTAAAACTAAGCTAAAACTGAATACAAAAGGCATAGCGCCAAAAATTACATATGTACAAGCAAATTTAACAAAGATCTGTTCGAGAAATTATGCTCCAAACTGAAAAATGGTCGGGACCCCAAAGTTGCTCTATTGGATGCCGCAAAAGTGTGCTGCTGCGTGCTGGTGTGGTCGGCTGCATGTTGAGTGCTGGTGCACTTGGCTGCGTGCCGGTGCGAGCGGTTGCGGTCAGCTGCGTGTTGCATACAGCTGCTGTGAGTAGCTGACGGCTAGCGTGTTGCCGGTGCATGCATTCTGAAAGAGTATGAAAATACTCTAATTAAATCTTTGTATTTCTGAAAATATTTAGTGTATAAAGTATTTTAGGAATATATGTTAGGAATATATTTGTATATATTTTTGGACTAACTTTCTAATAATTTAGTGTTTTAGTTTAGTATGTGTTTTATTTTAGGAAGAACTCTTTGGGTGATGGTCTCCAAGAAATCAAGGGTTTGATTTGAAGGATTCCTATTTGGAAAAGGAAACTTAGTTCCCAAAACTCCTATATATGAAGTCGGCGATCTCTCTCTCTAAGACACACGTTTTTGTACTCTGAGATCTTTTGGTCTTGTGATTTTTTATTCAGTTATAAAAGAGTCTTGTAAGAATCTTAAAGTCCTTAGACTTTAAGGTTCATGTTTGATGTTTGTTTCAAACCTAGATTGATAGGTTTGTTTTGATTTTTTAGTAGTCTTTGTTCTTTCACTTTTGTGTACTCTGCGTACTGCTTTTAATGAGAGTTTTCCAGCAAGAAGTTCTTGCTGAAGTTGATTAAATTATTTTAAGTTTTTGTTCCGCTGCATTTTTAGTTCTCTGTTTACAACTTGTCAAACCAGTTGTTAAGACGGTTGTGCTAGCATCTTCACGCACAAGTGTCTTGTTCACTGGACAGTCCTAACGACATAAAATCTTTCACATTCGGTTATGGGCCCCGCCGGGTGAATCCAAAAGCATGGCATGGACGTTGAGGGGCAACGTGCATGCCAGTTGGTGTTAGTCCCACTGGAAAGAAATAAGCTAGAGGGGGGGTGAATAGCTTATTTAGATTTTAAAACTTTTTAGACTATA
>JAOWAN010000049.1:10885461-10896662 GCA_028566635.1 Lobelia cardinalis
TAAAAGTTTTTAAAATTTAAATAAGCTATTCACCCCCCCCCCCTCTAGCTTATTTATTTCCAGTGGGACTAACATATATATATATATATATATATATATATATATGAATGAATGAATGAAAAGCCACAAGGTTATACCCAACAAATGTGTATCCAAAGGTGGAAAGCTTGTTGGATGGAGCCTACAGTGAGGGAGACCAATTATAAGCAAGATCACATGGTTCCGTCTTTTAAACAATCAGTAGGGTTTACTTTGCTATAAGCTAAACCATTCATTTGTGAAACATTATGCCCCACAAGTAATAATACTTAGAACTCAGGAAAGCAGATGTAGAAAGTGCCATGGTAATGATAATTGGATACGGTGGTGGCAAGACCTAAGAAGCACACTCCTACTTTATGTCAATGGGTAGAACATGTCTATATATGCAACTAATATGGTTTATGTAGCATTTCCCAACATATCCACATAAAATCTGAACACTTACCATGGTACTGCTATCCCTATATCAATATCTCATGTTCTGTTTATCCTGGAAACAATCATAAGGATATGGGACATAAGTCATTGGCTATCACATGGCTATGCCCTTGGAAAATCACAACCCTACAGTAATAGGTAGAACTTAAATTAGAAAACTGTGGGTGGAACCAACATAAAATTTGAATGTATGTGATGATTGCTGCATGTATCTATTGGATGCAAGATATTACACAAAGTAACTGTAGCCCTCGAATAAAAAGGCATTTGAGCAATTGGTTTTGTGAAATTTTTTTACCTTAGTACTCCAGCATATGATTAGAAGGCTGGCCAGAAGCTTCTGATATGTTTTTGATCTCATTCATTTACTTCTATTTATCCTACCAAACAAGATTTTGTGAATAAAGCCATCATTCCAGTACCACCGAGACGTGGTTCCAGAAATACGAATTAGACATCCCTCGAATAAACTCAAACCCTGTAAGTACAGTTTATGGTCATCAAAGATTTTGGATGCATTATAAGGATGTCCCTAATTTTTTAGAAAATAAAGAATAACCATTTGATCCCCAGAGATCTACAGAGAAGAAGTTCCTTAACTTCATATGCAATTCACTCGAACCCAGCATAGTGCACATTTAAGTTACAAATGGCATTGCCAAGATTGAAGTTCTAGATAGTATTCCCAAATTAGATACTATGAAACATAGCCTCCTCTGCAGTTTCTGAGAGCAAGATATATTTGTTTGAAGTTATACACGGTCAAATCACAAATATAAACCGAGACAAAAAGTTCTTCATTTTCACGGCATCAATCTTGAGGATCTGTGAGCTAGCTCTAACTGTTTTTGTGGCATATGGGTGATATAAAATGGTAGCACTTCGATTAATAAGTACATGGAATTATTTTCAAAAAATTTGCATTGAAAAAATATACAAAATATACCTAGATATCTTTCTATGTATAATTAAGATTCCTAGAATCAATTTCACAAAAACAAATTTTGAGAAAGACATTTCCAATACTGAAACAAATCAAAAAAGAAGCGCAGATGATGAGGGTCAGAAGATAGGATCACTGTATATATGATACTGTTTTTCGTTGTAGAGATTGTTTTGGAATGCGAATTACCAGGTTTTCTCCTAGCCATCTGAATTTTACTTCAGTTCTAAGTAGAAGTACTGGAAAAATCTGTGATAAAGCAAAAGAAGAGCTTAGACATGCCAGCTTCTTGTCTAAGTTTCAGGCAACACCATTGTGATACCTTAGTTTTTTGGATGCACCAGCCAGGAATCAAAACTGACTCTGCAAGGTGGCAGGGTACGATTTCACTACTAGTTCGGAAGATTGAAGGATTGACCTTATGTGAGCACTAAAATTTATTTCACCCTTTTCCTTATTTGCTAATAATAGTTAGGCCACAATGAATGTTGCTTTCCAAGATCTCTAAAAAAATCCGGGTACAGTGTGCATCATACAGAAGGGAAATGCATGATTTAGAAGAATTTCATAAGGAATGGAGTAATAGTTTCTCATAGGAAGACGAAATAGTACAATCAAGTTCAGCAAGCCATAAGTTTTACGTGTAAGTTTTTGTACAAATACAATTTTCCTAAGCAAGAGCAGTTGCATAACTGCTTTACAAAATTGTGTTAGCTGTGAAATGTTACAAGGTTAACTCATACTCTGCTCAACTGAGAAGTGAGATCAATGAAAGTATCTTCAGTGCAGGGAATGGTGAGACCGCCCATTGGATGATCAAACCCGAATTCTTCCTCAGCTTGAGTTAGTAATTCTTGGAATGAAGGTTGGCTTAGAAATGATATTGGAATCACAAATCTCCTTTTCTCTTGCTCCCCAACATAAACGGCTAAATAACCTTTCGGGACATCTATTGCAGTCGAAGATGTTTCGCTTCCTCTTGAGGATGACCGTCTAAGGATTTGTTTTGCATGAATAAATCGTGGCATACGGATAGCCATTATTGCTACAAGGGCTAGGTGTTCGAACGATTGACCAAGAAAGCAGGGGAATCTCAAGGACTAGTAAGTGAAAGCTTCTCAGTAGTGAGGCTAGTTCTATATGTACTGATATATATATAGAAGTCATAAGGGGTTAGATAGCCAGTTGGATGGAGCCTATAGAGAGGGACAGACAATAACAGAGGAAAGATAAAATGGTTTTGTCTTCCAAACAATAGCCAGTTGGATGGAGCCTATAGAGAGGGACAGACAATAACAGATGAAAGATAGCATGGTTTTGTCTTCCAAACAATCGGTAGGGCTGGATTTTATATACGCTTAAACCATTGATTTGCGAAACATCATACCCTACTAGTAATGTTAGGTTAGCACACAGATATAGTAAGTGCTGTGGCAATGTTAATTGGATTAGTGGTGGATATGCTTTAGCTTCCCAACAATATCAAAGCTTCTGATTAAACTAAAACATACAAACATATGCAAATTAAACCTGAACACCTACCACAGTAACTGCATCTACTAGATGTGAGATCAAATACATTACAGAACAAGGTAACTGTAACACTGGAACTAAAAAGCATTTAAATTATGTTGTGAAGTATTACCTTAGTATTTATCGTTGATTAGATCGGTCCAGCATGATCAGAAGGCTGACCAGAAGCTTCTGATATGCTCTCCAATATCTTTTATTCTCTTTATCATACTAAACAAGCAGTTGTGATCTATATCATCGCTCAAATAACATTGCATACTCAGCCTCATATCTCCTCAATGCTCTGAGCATTCAGTACTACCATGACCCTGTCGCAGAAATAAGAGTTGAGACACCCCTCACAAATAAACTCAACCCTGAAACTACAGTTTCAGGTCATCACAGAATTAGGAAATTTCGTAGAAAATACAGAATTATGATTTCATACTCGAACTATTATTTCAGAGAATAAGATAACTCCATCCGCAGTTCGCTCGTAGTGCACAATATGCTATAGATAACATAACCAGACTGAAGTTCAAGATAGTATTCCAAAACCAGCTACTATGAAACATAGGCTCTGAGAGTTTTGAGAGCCACATACAGTTGTTTGCTGTTATATCTGCTAAAAATGTAGACTGAGGCTAGAAGTTCTTATATGACATTAACCTTGAAGACCTCGCAAGTTAGCTCTAACAATATATGGATGGGATAACATGATGATCTTTTAAGCTCAGATGATGAAAATCGGAAGATTTGGATCAACGGAAGATGATAGTGATTTCAAGTTTTCAACAAGTACCATATGTTCTGCTAGCAACCCGATTTTTTCAACTTCAATGCCAATCAGATGTAGCCAAAAAATCTTTAATAACCCCAAACATGTACGAAGAAGCACAAAGAAAATCAATGCTGGAAAACAGAATTCAATTAGGATAGCATCAGTGCCAAATGAACGGGAACTGAAATTAATAATGCCCCATGCTTAATTAATCCGTCGAAGTCAAATGTAATCCCCAAGATCGAACACAACATGCTTTTGATTATTAAAGATGCGAAATATAATCTGCAGTAACTATTCCTCACTAATCTATGTACAAGAGATTCTTCCCTATCTAAAAGCAGTTCAACTACTGCGTTACAAAATTTTGTAAGCTATGAATCGTATTAAGTTTTTAGCTCCATATCTTGTCGAGTAGGAAGTGAGATCGATGAATATATCCTCTGAGCAGGGAATTATGAAACCACCAGTCACATGATCAAAACCCGAATTCTTCCTCTGCTAGAAATAACAAATCTTGGAAAGAAGGCTCTGATAATGGAATCAAAAATCTCTTCTCTTGCTTCCCAACATAAACTGCAAAATAACCTTTTGGAACATCTGCTGCAGTACAAGCGGTTTTGTTTCCTCTCGATGAAGACCGCTGAAGAATCTATAGTCATTATGCTGAAACAATTTGTGTTTCAAAATATTGAACAAGGACGAAGAGCAATCTCAAATGACTTCTGAAAGAAAGTTGTTCAGAAAAGCTTGAGAGATGTTTTATTTGTGAGGCTAATTGTATGTGCACGTATATATAGATGTAAAGAGAAAGTGGTTACCACCCAAATTGTAGATTGACTGGGGAAAGGCAGTGGGATGATTGCCTAGAGAGAGAGAGAAAGAATTTGAAATGGAACATCACATGGTTTTATCTTGGAAACAATTGCAAAGTATTTGTTATTGGCCAATCTAATCTCAGTAGACTAGTGGTAAGTATATATCAGCACTGTGGTCTATGATGCATTGAACATTTAAAAGTCACTGTCACATGGCTAAGCTTCCCAACAAAATCACATTGGAAAAATATGGACCCTCCTAAGGCTGGTATGTATGTCATGGTTGCTGCAAAAATAGGTAACTGTAACTTGGAATAAGAAAGCTTTGGTGATTGTTTTGTGAAGGATTACCCTATGTGTTTTTTTTTTTTAATCACTCCAACATGAACAGATGGCTGACCAGAAGCTTTTGATCTGTTTTCGATCTACTAAACACGAATTTGTGATAGGTATGTGCTATGATACATGGACCCTTCACTTTTGGCGAAGTAGTGAAGTACCCGTGTCCGACACGAAACGACATGGGTGTGGGTGTGGGTATGGGTGTGGCTGTTCTACACTACATTTGATGTATTTTTTTATAAATTTGGAGGATCCGACACTCGGATCCACACCCGTGTCGGATCCTCCCAGCCGAGTCCAGGTAACATAGGGTATGTGGAATGAGATCCCCACACGGCTTCTACACAATGCAGAACATGTCAAAATGTCGCTCAAATGCCCATCATCCAGGAGAGAAGGTCCTACATTAAAAGCATCACCAGAGGCACTCAGTGTATGCTTGGCTATGTCTTGATCTTTGCCCCATCTCTGTGCTCTATTAATCCATGATTGATGGAGTGAAATCTTGTCTCCATCCTTCATTGATCAGTGATCAATAGAGGATAATGGTGCTCCACAGGGAATGCACCAGATAGGCAATTCATCCGGCACTTGATACTACCCTTCATAGTATCACTCTGCAAGTAACATTAGCCATCACAGTGAAATCATGTGTTTCAAAGCTCTTCTACGCACAGGAGCAAATAACTTCACTTAATCCTCATACGCCACCTCACGGGTATACACACAAAAAAACAATATATAGAATGTCAAGGATGACCACAAAAACATATCAGCAGGCATAAGAAATACACGCATTTAATTATGGTCATTGCTAACAATATTAGAAAGTATTTTTATTGGAAATTCACATTTGAACATTGATGAACATGCACTTTTGTTGATTTCAATGCAAAACATTTCCATTTTTAGATTCTTAACAAGTGCCCAAACATTTCCCTTTAATTATATGCATAAGTAGAACAAATCTGTTACAGATCCCACAGCAAAAAACACTAATCTATAAGTTGGTCACAGTGGCACTCATAATAATTGAGTCCACTTCATAACATTTACATAGAGAGGATACAATGTGATCTGAAATGAATTAGGGAAACTTTAAAAAAATGGTGGCAGATCACATAATTAACAGGTTAAATAGATTTACTTCAATGTGAAATGAGAGTCCAGCATTTTTAGTAACAAAATGCATCTAACATAACAGAAACAATGTTATCATAGGCTTTATATTTGAAAGTTAGGGCACAAATGATATTCCTTTTGCAGAATGTCAATCCCTTGTTTCTCAATGATATATTAATTTAAGTGAATGAACCAAAAAGAACAGAGCAAAAGATAGGGGATGAAGAGAATTTGAATGCAAAAATGAAACAGAAACTAGGACTCTTCAGTAAGTTGGTAGAAGTAAAACAGAATACATCTTAATTGAATAAATTCAACAAGAACATACTTTTCATTAAAAATTTCTAGACAATGTGAGCTCAAGTTTAGAATTTATACTCAAAAATTCTACTAGCTCTTGGTGTTGAAGAAATAAAAGGGCTGGACTATGATCCCAAGGACATTAGTGCTTTACAAACTATTGTTAGTTATGACATGCTATAGTTCTAAGTTCTAATTTGTAATCTTCTCAAAGTGAGATAGGAGATCTATGACTGCTTCCTCTGGACATGGGATTGTGAGGGCCGAACTCTTCTTCTGCTTGACTAAGAAACCCTCGGAATGAAGGTTGACTTAAGAATGATTCTGAAATTACAAATCGCCTCTTCTCTTGCTCTCGAGAATAAACTGTCAAATACCCTTTTGGAGCATCTTTCGGTGGAAGTTGTATCTTTTCCCCTAGATGAAGAAAAGAATTTTCTGCTTTTTGCATGAATACCGAGGCATGCGTACAGCAATTAATAAGCAAAGAGATGTGTGTATATATGAGTTGAACAAGGAAGCAGAGGAATCTCCAAGTGCTTTGAAGTTGGAGTTTCTCAACCGAGTTTCGGAGAAGTTGTGTTTGTGAGACTATGTTCATATATATACTGGCGC
Organism: Lobelia cardinalis; assembly: GCA_028566635.1. NCBI lineage: Eukaryota > Viridiplantae > Streptophyta > Magnoliopsida > Asterales > Campanulaceae > Lobelia > Lobelia cardinalis. The sequence goes on from JAOWAN010000049.1 coordinate 10,892,375, forward strand.
GGTGTATGGCCTCCACATGTGGACTGAGTGGTGGAAAGGCAGTTGGGCCTATAACAGATAAATATTTAAATTTGTGAAAGAAAAAAAGAAGAAGAAGAAGAAGATCATATGGTTTTCTCTTCCAAACATTCATAAAGGATTGGTATATGGATAAAGCATTTCTGGTTAAGGCTAATATACCACTGAATAATACTCCAGAAAACACAGATATGCTGTATGGCCAGAATTGTCATTTGGGTAAGTGGTGGAGAGACTTTACCAGCATGGTCCACCATCTGTTGAACAACACATATCTATCGCACATCCCAAAGCCTCCAGCAAGGTCTCATATAACATGATCTTATATGCAATTTACATGATATGTGTATTCAGTGGTGGGAAGCCAGTTCGATGGAACCTATAGAGAGGGAACAGACATTAGCAGATAAAAGATTACATGGTTTTGGACTTTTGTCTTCCAACCAATGTCGGATTTGTTGTCAGTTAAACCATTTATTTGTGAAACATCATGCCATCCTGGTGAAGTTAGGTTAGCACAAAAGCGGAGACAGAAATGCTGTGACCAATGGCGATATTAACTGGATATGTGGTGGCAAGATCAAAGAAGTATGCTCCTACCGTATGTTGAAGGAGATGCCACCTATGTTACCTCGACTATTCACTTTTTCCAAAGAACCTGTGTCCACATGAGACGACATGGGCGTGGCTGCTTTACTCTATATTTGGTGTAAAATCTGAAAATTTGTATCCGATCCTCGTAGTTGAATCCATAACATGGGGTGCCGCTATCACGAATCTCATATTCCTAAAGAATGATGGAAGAGCATGAGCATCCCTTAGCTGAGATGGAAGAGCATGAACGATGTTCGAACTTAAAGAATGGGATGGAGGACAATATGAGGAAGTTTGGTAGGAATGTAAGTATTTTTTCAAGTACTTACGTTTTAACAAAAGCCTCTAGGAGCTTCATGCTTTTGTGATTTCGGAAAGCGTAAGAACCATTCTAACCTAGACAAACAATGCCCAAAGCCAGTTGGATGGTTTCGTGAATGCAACGGCATGAAAAGTTAGAAGCAGAGAGCTATGGGTGGCAGGTGATGGAAAAATCAGGGACAAAAAGTCACCAAGAGCAAGTATGTAAATGCAGACAATAATAACGGTGCCAAAAGAAAGTGTATGCAGTACTCTTGGAATGGCATTTAATGGCAGTGCTCACAGCCTTGAATCACATACTAGCTTCAGATTTTATATTGAGATCAGTAGACATTAAACTAATCAAATACTCTGCATTGTGCATCGTAGAATGTTGGTAAGATAAACATCAATAGCCAAAAAAAAGCCTTGGAAAAGAAATCTTTGTTTCAACTCCTTATATTACGAAAAAAAGAGGTCCATAATGATATGGATTATCGCCATCATGCAAGTATAAATGGAATAAAACCCTAATCAAATTTCCAAGCCAGGAACAAACAAACGGTTCCTTGCGGATATTTTCTAATACTCAATTTGGAACCAAATATTGGAAGCTTAAGATGGCATAACTCCTTGGACTTCTTGAATAACTTTTTTGGGTCACCCTTGAACTAGCCTAGTATCATGTAACACTGCATCTTTCCTCTCTGCATCCTTACTCTTTTGATAATCATCTACATATTGTTCTACGAGCATGGCTCGATCCAGAATTGCAGAATATGTCTCTAACATGAGAGTTGTCAATTGAATTCTCATCAATCCTCTTAATCACCTTTCAAATTACTAGGCTCTCTGAAACTCATCCTCAACCCGAGTAGAACAATATAACGATAACTCAATAAACATTGCTTCATAACCAGCCCCCATCATGTCTCCTTGCTCAAGTTCAAGAATTTTTTCCGCTTATGTGCTCGAACTAGGCTCTTTCTATAACCGCTATAACAGGATCGAATCATTTAGCAAGCTTCTGACACTGACCCGCTTTTGTTTAACAAGAAGTAATTTCAGGCTTGTATTCGGGTACAGAAAAAAAAAACTTGAAGTTGAGCAAGAAGAAATGACGGTGGTCGATTACAAAGCAAAGTTTACTGAGTTATCGTGATATTATCTTGATCTAGTTGAGGATGAGTTTCGGAGAACCAAGAAACTTGAAAGGAGATTGAGAGGATTCTTCAGAGTTCGATTGAGAGCTCCCATGTTGGAGAAATATTCTGCAATTGTGTACCGAGCCATGCTCGTAGAGCAAGATGTAGATGATTGTTAAAAAAGAGTAAGGATGCTAAAAGGAAAGACGAGGTGCAACAATAACAGCTTGCCAGCCAAGAGAAACGTACTTACAATCACGCCGTAGTTATAGAACTAAGAGGACAATTATGAACTAGCTCTGACTCCATACAGTTCCCTTAGAACCTCAATAACTGGACGGAAACCTGAACGCAGAGGTTTAACTGATACAACTCGCTGATGCTGTGCATTTCCATTCTTTGGTTTTGATAGTGTCGCTCTCAACATCTCTCCCTCCAGAATCTTACCTGCAGTCTCAGCTAGAAGCAACCACAAAGCACCATCAAAATCAACATTTTATTTTCTCTTCCCTTAACTAGAAGCAAAAAACTAAAACTTAAAGAGCCAAAAACAAATAAGAGACTACTGTAGAATGGATTGTCAAGAAATAGGAAACCACGACCTCAAAAGAGCAAAAGGCCAACGAGAAATTGCATTGAAATGGCCTAACAAACCTATAAATGTTTTGAATGTCAATTTTTTTGACTCCAAAATGCAATATGACTGATGTACCATAAAAGGAGTCAGGTTTGACGTTTACATCTTCCGGTCAATTTGACCAGATTTCAAGTAATGATCTTATATAAATAAAATCTCGTGGTTCATTTCATGTAATTAAAATCAAAAGTGAATCGACTATACATCAAATCTCTATCTATAAGTGTCAAATTAATGAGTTCTAGCTCAAGTGCTATCAACGTGCCTCACCCAAAGGAGAGGTCTTGTGTTCGAGCCCTTTTGGATGTAGCTACAAATGTATCTTACTTTACCAACTTTCAAATGTGCAAAAATTATACTGATAATAAAAATGATGATAAAATAAAATGGTCAAATTAATATTTAATGTCATAATTAGGACAAAAAGAAAGTTGTGTGTGGTGTGAGGAGAGGGGAAAACTTCCTTTGTCCCAAAAAGATCTTCCCATTGTAACTTTGGTGGATATTAAGACTTTCACGACTATTAAGGAGAACATGCTTCTATCATTAGAAAATTAAACTAATATTTTAGCTATTTTTATAAATGTGAAGATCTTTTTGGGAAGGACTAAGATGGGAAGATCTTTTTGGACAGGAGGGGAGTACCTTACATCAACACTGCAACACAAACATTTATAAGTGAGGTAAGAAAAACAAATACCAGAAAAAGGATGAAGCTTGGCAAAGTCAAAGAAATCATCAGCAGAGCAACCAAACAGAACCTTAGCAGCCCTATCAAACATTATCACCACAACCACCTGTGTATCTGTTGCAACGGACATCTACACAAAGAAAAACAAAACCCACAAAAACCCATCAAAGAAAATCAAACAAAAAAAAAAAGAACAAAAAAAAAAATTAACTTGGGGATTTCCCAAGTTTACGAAAGAAGGGTGCAACTTACAAGGACGCGAAAGAGGCGTTTGTAAGCGAAGGAGGAATCATGGCTGCCAAAAGAAGCGTTGAAATTGCAGTATTTGCAGGGAGGTAAAAATGAAGATGGAATAGTGTCAGCGTCAGGAATAGGGACTGGCTTCTCACATTTTGAGCAAACTCTGTAACAGAGGGTTGAGTGAGCAATGGCTACCACTGTACAATTTAGGGTTGTTGGCGTATCTCCTTCCATGGTTGGGAATGCTCTAATGGGTTTTTCGTCTCCTGAGGTTTTTCAAAATTTGGAGCCCTTGTTACTAGGCACGGCAGAAGTCTAACGATTGCCTAGGCGCTCCTCGCCATCAGGAACATAATAAATACACAATACATATATACAGTATATATATAGGAACTTATATTAGTCATTAGATTAGAAAAAATTAACAGCTAAAATTAAATTAAGTATGAACACAATTTATTGAATAATAAGGGTATAATTGTCATTATGCTAAGTGTGAACACAATTATTTATTTTCCACCTTAAACTTTAAACACAAATATCTCATTATTTATAAATTAAAAAAAAATCTAAAAATATGTACTTACTCGTAATTAAATTTCCTTTAAAACGAGATCCATCATGAATATGTTTTAAGATCAAACAAAAATTCGTTCATAATGG
>JAOWAN010000049.1:10896762-10914322 GCA_028566635.1 Lobelia cardinalis
CGACCTCTCTGCGAGGTCTCGAGAGTGGTCGCCTAGGCCAAGGAGATAGTCTCTTCATCTTGGCTAAGTCTTCAATCCGAGGGCTATGACCATCCTCGCGAGGTCTCTCAGAGCTCGCTAGGTCGCCAATACTTTTTGGTACCTTCAGATAATCTGCTATAACTTTCTCGAATAATAAAGAATCGTCTCTGTGTAGGTTGATCACATTTTTCACAATCTGAGAATCCGTTTCAAAGTAAATTCTCATCACGAAACCATTCTCTTTCAGCCACCCAAGCGTTTCTAGCCTCGACCATCTTGGGCTCAAACCTCGCCACCAGTTTTAAGCTCGCAGTCTCGATTACACACCCTAAATCATCCCTAAGGATACAGCCACACCGCATAGTTCCTTCAACGTCGAACAATCCAGCGTCAATATTGCATTTCATAAAATTTTGGCTCGATTTCTGCTATCGGGCCACCCCGCCCGAAGGAACTTATATCTTCGAGCTGAGGCTTGAGCCTCATTCCATTCAGCCAATATGGATAACATAGCCGAGGTGCTGCTCTTTTCCTTCTAGATCACATTATTTCCTTCTTCCAAATACTCCACAGAGTCATAGCAATCGAGCCAGAGACATTGCCTGAATTATATTCGAACAGCTTGCACAAGAGCGGAGTCAGGATTGATTCGAGGTGGGCGGGGGGACAAATTATACGAGCGTTCGAGGGCAGCGGCCCCAGTTTTTTTTTTTTTTTGGTCGGACAAGCAGGAAAATGGATCAGATCCACAAAAATTAGAAATAAGAGCAAATGTCATAATTAATAATTTATATACAAAATGACCTGATTTTTTTAAATATTAAATAAAAAAATAAATCTAGGTTACAATAGGGGCGGCAGAACTCGACGGAGAAGACAATCGTGTGGGCGAAAACCTCCATTATTTTTTTACGAAGACTACTGCTATTCAGAAATTTTTCGCCGCGATGGGGTCGACTGACCCCGCCCGAGTCTACCTAAATCCGCCCCAAAGCTTGCATATCCACATGCCACAGGAAGAGAATGAGCCAGCCGGCAGTCCAATCCCCAAGTACAACCAACAAGCAATCGTCGTAGAGCACTCCTTACACACAAGTAACGCATTTTTTCGTATGCATGGCATACAGCACAAACAGTTGGTATATCTATTTCCCAATAGGCAAGATTAGATCGTGTAGCTAGAAAATTACGACACAACTTCCATAAGAAGGTTTTCACTTTCAGAGGAACATGGGTGCGTGAGATAGCCCTCCATATCTTTCGCTATGTCTCCACAAGCGACATATCACCTCGAACCCATTTGTACACTGATTTCGCTGAATAGCACCCTTTAGAATCAAGAAGCCGATATCAATCCGTAGCATCAGATTGATAGGAGATCGTTATGGATAAAATTGCAACAACATCATCCGAGTTAAATTGATCCTTACTGCTTACCACATAATAGCATACTTCACATATTCAACCAAATCATTAATTCTTAACAAATAATCCTATTTCAATTTTGGTTTTATCTTTTGTTAGAAAAATGGGTGTAATACTCATTTTGAGCCATTATAAAAGTGAGTCTCACTATTCTTCTGAAGTGGGTCCAAATTAATATGTGTACTCAATGTGGGGGCTACGTGAGAGGTCAAATGGCTAAAATACTCTAAAGATTGAATGCTAAATTAAATCGACCTCAAAAATACTTCATTGAAATGGATTTGATCAAAATTTTAAGTTGAGAGAAAATAAGTGTTGAAGGTAGTTTATAAACACTAGCATAAGGGCATGATTTATCCAAATCTTTGTATAGAAAAAGACCTATATACACGCCTTCTTCGAAGTCATTGCGTCTTTAACATCTTTTTCCTCCTTTCTTTTCTTTAATTTTTTAAATTAATATTTTACTGTATCAAAGAAGACATTTAATTAAAAGAAAATTACTCCACCTAATTTTCCACATTAAGGGTAAAAATTAGCAGTAACCTTGAGTTTGTTTAGATGATTAAATTTTGAAATAATTTAATTTTGGTTTGTTTTAATTTTATTTTTGGTTTGAATCTAAATTATCTATTTGTCCTTTAAAATTTAAATAATTACATGATAGTGATGGAGAAGAAAAGAGCTGAGAGAGTGATAATTGTAATTTGATGTGATGTTTGATATGATATAAAGATGAGTATATGAATATGTAAAAAGAGTAGATGAAAGAGAGAAAATGATATTTTTAAAATTTATCAAGTGAACATTATTTTTTAATCATTTTTCAAACCAAGTGATAAAAATTCCTATTTGCCAACGCACAATTTATTTTTATATTTCTCCAAAACAAAGTAAAGAAAACAAAATGGGAAGAGAAGAATATAAGTACAAAAACGACAGCGTTTGTTGTTCTCGGTTGGGTTAGAATATGATACTGTGAATTGCCTTTGGTTGATTGGTTCCCCTTCGAAACTGAACCCTTCCCTCCAGAGTTCCCAATTCACCTCTAAGAAGAAGTGGAATTTCAGGTTTGTTCTACTACTCTCTAAGAATTAAAATAGCTAAATCTCTCTGTCCAGTTTGCGTTGCTTTGATGAATGTTTTCCCTGTTACGTTGTTTCGTTTTCATTTTTCCCGCTTCCGGAGCTGGACGAATGAAACCACAAAGACTGGATTTTTATCTGATGACACCTAAAGAATCAAAACCGTAAAACGCATTAATAACCCTAATAGGTTACTGTTTTTTTAGCTTAAAGAATCATGAATGCAAATCCCTAGTATGCTAAGTGGGTATTTCCAATGCATTTTGTCTGTGAATTTTATGTCCAAATGCAAGTTTGACCATTTTCTAGTGCCCGATTGTAGAAATTATATTTTAATATTTCAGAGCATACAGAATTAGAAGGAAAAAATGCAAGATTTTTTATGTACTTTAGACCAATTATTTTCGAGTATCCGTAAGTCAAGATAATACCTTTTGCAACTATCGTATGATTGCTGATGCAATGCAGCTACCTGTTAATTGTGCTGTTGTGCAGCAAACTGCACGAAACTTTCAGTTTGAGGTTAAGGTTGCAAAGTGTTTTTGTGATTTCTACATTTTCCTTATGCTGGAAGTGGTATAGTGGCGGTTTTTGCTGCATTCCGTTTCTTGCTATCTCAAAACCTTCTTGACTAACATTCTTAGCTCTAGACAGTACTGAGCTGAGGATAGAGTTTCCTCTAAAGAGACTGCATTCTGCTTAGAACTATCTTCATTTCACCTCTTGTTCTAACATGTTCTTTTATCTAGTCAGCACTTAAGGTAGAGTTTTCTCTAAAGGAGGACAAATTATATGATTCTGTACCAAAATTGGTTTTTAACAACATAAAGGGTGCTATATTGACAAACTTTAATGACCAAAGGGTGCTGAACCACATGCTTCATCTTTTCCATGTTTATAGTTGCAATGTCCTATTTTAGTACCTGAACTTGAATACACATTTCAGTTGGTGATGAACAGTTTAAAGGATTAATTATGTTTCATGTTTTTACATTTTGGCTAGTATATTTACGTTCTACATGTTGCAACATTCTTTAGTTCTTTTGTAGGGCAGTTGAAGGAACAGATATTTTTCTTGTTTTCTCTGAAAATCGTCAATGGAGGCTGATAGGTATTCGTCTTCTCCAGGATGTTATCATGTTGCTTAGTGTTATAACATTTCTCTTATGTACCCTGTATTGCTTTCGAGTTTCGATCAAGACTTTGCATGCATCTAATGGTGGATTTTTTTACATAAGTTTCTATAACATTCTAATCTTCATTTATTTCCAATTCCATCAATCCGTATATTTCTCTTCATGGCTATTAATTCAACTTTGCTTTCATCAGCCAAGAACTTGATTGTTCCAAAGAACTAGTTCTAGTACTCCCCCCACCCCCCAACTCCTCCACCCACACTATTCCTTGGTTCCCCTTATGTTAGGCATTAATTACTAAAGTGAGATGCTATGAGCAAACAACAGTCGGGCATGTGCAAACATTCAATAACCCTTGTGCAATGATAGCTGCCATTTAAATATTGGAACAATAGAAAGAAAGGAGAATACACAAACGTAATTCTGAATTTTGGAGAAAGGGGTGACTTTGTAACAATTTCGGTTTCAAGAAATAAACCATTTAGAGATGTATTTGATTTTGTTGATTGGTGCTTATACTTAGTTCACTGGTTATGCGATTGAGGATGATTATTATAAATAGACAAGTAGAAGTGATGACAACATTCATTTTATGATGTGCTCTATGTCCTTGCACTGCCTACTCTTCAGGACCTGCAGATTTCATAATTGTTAGGGAAAAATACCAAAAAATCCTCCTAAAAGACTTTCATATTCAAAATGTCCCAAAAATAATTCTTATATCCAAAAAGTCCGAAAGTCAAATTTTCAATACCAAAAGATCCTATGTTAACGCTCTAGTAACACCGATAGTGCATGAATTTATTTTTGTTTTCCTAAATGATGATGGATTCTAATAATAATAAAATAAGAATAATTTAAAATTAAGTAAATCATTTTAATATGAATCAATAATAATAACAATATTGTGGCTTATAGAAGTTCGGTTTCCTTTTCCCCCCAACATTTCTCTTCTTAAACATAAGTTTTTGCATCTTCTCAGGCAATGTTTACCGTCTAAGCATTAATATCTGAATATCAATGGCCACTTATATTTTCTATCTGATTGAGTTATTTGGCATTTTATTCTGTTGATTATGAATTTACTTGTTTAAAAAAAATATATGTACTCATTGTGGGATCTTTTTGGATCAATCATTTTCATTATTGCAAGTCTCTCATTTTGAATTGGAGCATTACTAATATAGTGTAACAGAGGCAACCTTTATACTTCTAAACACTCCCCACGATATTGTTCCTTCAAGGTTTGTATCACACTATCACGTGGACTAAAGAAAAAGGGCAGAAAGCCTCTCTTGTTTAAGGTATAATGTTATATGAGTTGTTTGATACACTTAATTTCTGTTATAGGCTAAATTCTCCTCACACTTCAGCAGTTATATTTGAAGCTCTGGGTCATCAACTGCAATTCTCGCAGGTAGACTGATAGGGTAGTTATTTTTATTTCCTTCTTCTTTGTTCTAATTCCCTAGAACGGATTTTTAGTTTCAACATGTGTGATAAGTTATTCCGTCAACACTATGTAAGTCATACCAAAGATCATCCATGATAGTCTTATTCGTGAAACATTGATTCGTTGACTTGTCCCCAAAGTGTTTCTAGTGCTTTAGAAACGGACTAGTGTGCTCATTTATGGTTACGGTTTTATTTATTGATTGGTGGTACACCGTACATGGAACTAACAGTTATTGTGTTCTTGTAGGAGCCAATGTTTCTGAGCATGCTTCATGTTTTCAAATTTGTTGTTAGGTTTGAGCATATTAGTTGAAGGAAAAATATGAGAAACCCCCAATTCCGAATCAGGTTTACCAAAGATCCCTATATGATTTCTTATATAGAACCCCCACGTGGTTTATTTGGATAGAGAAATGTCACATATTTTGTTAATTAAATTGGTCTTCTACTAAAATGCCGGTTACGTAATTGGAAAATTCAATTGGTAGTTTATATCCCATAAGATTAATTAGACATCTACAAGATGATATGCCTCGGTGCATGCTATTTGCCGATGACATTGTCTTTATCGATGAAACAAAGAATGGGGTTAATGATAAGTTAGAAAAATAGAGAGAAACATTAGAAATCAAAGGGTTTAAAATAAATAGGAGCAAAACATAGTATATAGCTTGCAACTTTAGTTGTAAGAGGAGTATTAGTGAAGTGAAAGTTAAGTTAGATGGAGAAGAAATACCTCAAAAGGAAATATTTTGTTACCTAGGATCAATCATTAATCAATATGGACAGATTGGAGTGAATGTCAAATCATAGAATAAAATCGGGTTGGATGAAATGGAAGAGTGCGTCTGGAGTGTTATGTGATCGGCGTAAATCAGTAAAACTAAAGGAAAGTTTTTATAGGACAACTGTTATGTCAGGTGAGTGTCACTGAAATGCGAATGCTTAGATAGATGTGTGGTAAAACTAGAAAAGATAGGATTCATGATGAACAAATATGAGAAACTGTAAAAGTAGCTCTTATAGTAGAGAAAATGAGAGAGAACCGCTTAAGATTGTTTGGTCATATACAACGTAGGCCTCTTAGTGCTTCAATTAGGAAGTGTAATGATATTACTCTAATCAAGTTAGGGGTAGGGGTGGGGTAGGCATGAGCGATACAGAAAGACATGAAATACTGTGATCTATATGGTGACTTGGCATTGGATCGCGTGGAATGGCGAAACATGATTCATGTAACCGACCCCAATTGATTGGGATTAAGACTTTCTTGTTGTTGTTCTTTATATTCCATCCGATTATACTTCTAACTACTTTGTTTTGTTTTGTTTTATTTTATCACAGACAACTTAAATTCAAAAATAGGAAAAGAAAATTAATAATAGAAGATTACAAAGAAATTGAAATAAAAATGTAATTGAACTTTAGCTTTCGCTGTGGACCAATAAATGAAACTTTTCGAATTTGCTACATGCAGAATTAAATTTAGAGCAAACCCCCTAAACTATATCGGGTTAATGGATCATCCCCCTTAAGAATTTTTACCCAACATAAAAGCATTTTATCTTATTATTGATTGGAAATTTCTCTCCGGCCCGTCAAGGACCGTGTTTAATCTTAAATGATATTCCAACATGTGCCTGGCACATGATACTTTTATCTTTGGAGGGCTACTATGTCCTTCCCCTGCTCCGGTTTTTTATTTTTTATTTTCATATTCTCAGCTTTATTGGCACCTAATGGGCCTCATCAAACGTATCTAACCTGTCACACTCTTTCTGATGTAGAAACTCATATTATAGAGAACTCCCAAAACTCTCGTCATTGGTTGCTCATAAGTTGCAAGTGGTATCAAAATCAAATTCTACAACTCTCTATTCCCCTTTGATCAGTCAAACCCTTACGGGCACCAAAATCCATGATTCAATTGCGGATTTGACAATTATATTAAAAAATGAAGCAAAAATAAATTGCATATAGAAACAATTTTGTGTTAGATTAGACGCTCGATACATATATGTTGATTTATGCTGTGCTTAGCATTAAAATCAAAGAGAAATAACTCCTATAAATCCTTGTGTTTGGCTATGAGAGAAAAAAGTAAGTAGAAATAATTTCTAAAGTAAACAGCAGAAAGGAGGTTTTCGTTGGGAGGGAAAAACTGAAACCTTGAAAGAAATTTGTTGATACCCTATAAGTCATCAATTCCAGATCAACACGGAATGGGGTAAACCATATGGGTTTTTTCATATTATTTATATGGGGTATCGAATTTCCTTTGTCGACTGGTTGATACCAGATTGTTAATTTGAAGCTTTCCTTGCTAGGTTTCACTTTCATTTACAGTTGCAACTTTTTCCTATTGTGGTAGGATCCCAATTCCAAGCATCTAGGGACTACAGTTTGGGATGCATCAATGGTACTTGTCAAATTTCTGGTAACATTCATAATCCTTTAGTAGTCTCTCTTGTATCGGCTGTTTGTGCAGATTTGATTATATTGGGGACATTCACTTGTGTAAAAGTAATAAGAAATGTTGACAGGAGGAGATGGAGTTGAACTAATCCTGTCCATCTCCTTTGACGTTGCTGATATTTTGCAAACTTTGTTTTTCAAGAAAAATAGGAGGAACGCCTCATGGCTTTACTTTCTTGGGCATTACCCCATATTGCATTTCTTTTCGTAGAAGTAGTTGCAATGTGGCCCTATAATGTTTAGGATGAAGTATGATTTAGTGAAAATGAATGGGATCGGGTCACATGGCTAACGTTTGACTTGAAAATGACGGAAATTCCCTGCTTGTTTTTGGTCCTCTCTCTCCCCTTCAAACTCTCTTTTCATCTCTTTTACATCTTTTACCTTTACCTTTACCTTTCGCTTTTTTTTTCAAATGCCACAATCGACTTGTGTGTAGAGATGTAAATGAGACTGGGGGTGGTGGTGGGAGGAATGAAGTCGATACAGTAGCTCACTTAACATCTCAATGTGAAGGGAAAGAACTGCCTCGAGCCATTTTTTGTGATTGTAAGCCAAGCAGTCATTCTCCAGATCATAGAAAGTGTGGGATTGTAGTGACGCTCCCATACCCAAGCGCGATGTGACAATGTCAGAGCAGATTTGCATGGATTCCCGCACCCATTCTTCACAAATTGCAAGAGAGATCAATTTTTGCTGGAAATATATTGATATTTGATGATGCTTTAGATCCACCCGTGGATGGTCAGAAAATTTGGACCAAGAAGACGAGGCATATTAAAATGCAGGTGCCATTCATGTACCTCAAAGTCTATTGGTGAACATGGGGCTGAAGCTGCTGAAGTATTTCTCGAAGAATAAGCATTTTATTTCTTCTACTTTCTTTACAACTCGACTTTTCTTTGTTTACCATTTATATATGTTGACCACATTTTGTGATACTTTGTACTCCCTCCATTCTGAAATAAGTGTCTTGCTTGAATTGACACATTGTTTTGAAGAACATTTAACTTTACAAATGAGTGACACATAATTTGAATGTGGGTCCTAGAAAAATGTGTGATCACCATTCTTTCTTATAGCTCTAAATGGGAAAGTTTGTAAAGTATTTTAGAACACCCCAAGAAGGAATAGTAGATGTTAGGAATAATGGGTTAATACTGTATAGGATATTTATCTAGGGTCAATAGTGTAACATGTAAATGTAAGAGAAGTAGCATTGTAAAATTACTTTTCTCATTAAGTAAAATATACATCAGATCAGTTTCTCTCTCTTCCAAATTCGCTCTCTTTTCCTCTTTGCTCTATTCATGGAGCTCCGGCAACACGTGGTGGCTTGTCCCTCTGGCATCATTTTTTCAGGGTTTGCTCACCTTCCTCTGCTGATTATGGATCTACTGGAGGTGTAGTTATTTGGTAAGTTTTTCTGGGTCTTCTAGCTCCGGGCAGATTGGACTGTGTTTTCTTTTTCTCCCTGTTTTCTTTTTGATTGCTGTTGGGGGTTATTTGTGAGAGTGATTGTATTTTAGCTACCATGTCTGAAGAAGTTAAGTTCACTTCTAATGAAGCTAGCAGAGGAGCTTATCTTAGTTCAGACCTTGTAATTATCTCTGTGAAATTGGATGGTGCAAACTGTAATAGCTTTAGTGGTACATAGAGAGGTTCTTCCTTCAAAAATAGTCGATTGGTGTTTATTCTCACGAGTGCGACCCCCAAGAAGAAGGGGAGAATTCCGCCTGCTTCTCCTTCTCTCCTTCCCTCCTTCAATCTTTGTACATCTTTATTTTTTCTTTTCTTACTTTATGGTATGTACATCTTCCCCTTGGCATTTGACGTGAAGGCTCGGGGGGTGGTTAAATTATCTTGATGGGGTGTAAGAAGTAGAAGATCAACTACTAACCCGAATCAGAATATATGAGAAGCCTAGGAGCAATCCAAGACTTGATATAATCCTCTACAAGCTCAAGTTTTTAAAGTTACAATGTTCCTATTTTAGGTTTATGCTTGAAATCTAGTATTTTTTTGGCTTTCTTTTCTTTTTAAATTTACTATTTTATATTAATAAGTTTTGGATAGTTTATCTTTGACTTGACTTTAGTTCATCCCAGCAGTTATTCTTCTGTTTCTCCCACACCTGATTTCCGTTCTTCCCTTCCTACTCTGTTTCTAGGTGGTCTTATTTTCATATCTATCTGTGTCAATTTGCTTATAAATGAGTAATGCTGACCCATGTTTTTAAATTGTTAATAGGAGAAAAATAGCAGGAAAGGAAAGTTTTCCCCATCTAAATTGAAAGGCAAACGTGTTGTTGAACTTGGGGCAGGCTGTGGAGTGGCTGGCTTTGGTGAGCTTCTCTTATAATGGTTTAGCTATTCAATATGAATCTACTTTGGAAATTGAATCTGAATGATAATTGAATGGATTTATTGCATGGAGTACTGCACTACTGCTTACTGTCTGAAAGGCTGGCTTCTTACAGGTATGGCATTGCTTGGATGTGATGTAGTTTCGACAGACCAGGTTGAGGTGCTGCCTTTGCTAATGAGAAATGTGGAACGTAATACTTCTAGGATTATGCAGATGAATCCTGGATCAGGTATACTATTATTTGTGCTCCCTTTCTCAAACACCCATGGAGCATTTAACATACCAAGTTGGAGACTTTGGTACCAGATGCTCTAGTTGTAGATTGTTACACAGTTATACCATAATGTGGTTCCTGATGTTTATCTGTTAGTAGGCAGTATTAGGTTTTCCTTTTGCATTAGCTCTCATTTCTTAAACTGTGCCTTTCTAGATTCCGTTGGTTCTATTGAGGTTGCAGAGTTGGACTGGGGTAATGAAGATCATATAAAGGTGCTTGAACCACCATTTGATTACATTATTGGCACCGACGTTGTAAGTCTCCTTGGCATACATTCCATTTTGTACTCATTTTATTACCCTTGGTCATTTAGAAAGTTCATTCAACAAGCACCTTATCTTTCGTTCTGGATGGCATGTAACTTTAGCCATGAATTTGAGCTTGTTAATTGGCATGATACGGTGCATGTGTTTCTAATTGATATATTTTGAGCATGCCTACTACTAACATCTAAAACGATCTAGATGAAAGGGTGCATGTATTGATTCCTTTTCATTCTGTTCCTGAAAGAGGAGCATGCTGTGAATCCAGTTCTTTATTGTTCTATCGGTGTGTATAGGCTATGTTATCCATGAAAGATCCAGCTGTAGTTTAAATGATATCAGTAGTAGGGGCTCACGAGTCATGATCATCACTTGGTGGCTTCTGGAAACTGACTGTGCTTTGGGGTGGTTTCCTTATTGCGAACTCAATATCTTGATCCCAGGAAAAGGAATAGGAAAACTTTTTAGCCATGTGTATTATAATGTAAAATTATGGTGTGGATAATGATGACTAGGAGAGATTTTTTGTCATGAGATCACATTTGAGTGCCTGATGGATTAAAACTTTAGAAAGCCTTAGAAAAACATTACAATCTTTAGAAGATGAGATCCCCTTATCCCTTCCCTACTTTTCATCGAGGGTTGTATTATACATTTTATTTACTAAGGGACTGATTGACTTATATGACACAATGGCAGTAACTAAAATTTAACACAATCTAATGCAAGGCAGTAGCGAACAGAAAAAATTGTTGCTGCTAAGATTCTCAAAGAAGGAACTATTTGCACACCTGGAATGCCTTAAGTATTCTAAAATATCTTGGACTCTCGCAACCTACTTAATATTAATATATGATTTGCTTGCAGATGTGTTGATCGAAATTAATGTCTTGTCAAACCTGGCAACGGCGCCACAAATTTGACAAGTGTCGAATTTACGAAATAGTAAATTAACTTACTTGAGCCTACTCTTCTATTAATTATATAGGGCGAACGAGTGTTGAACCATGGAGAAGTGATCGTAATCAAGTGTATATTATAGGCGAGAGTAAAACTGATGTAGAACGAGAAGTAAATACTCGCAATATAGCATTTGTTATATTTATTTTAATTGTAATTTTCGGATCTATATTTAATCAGACTAGTATTTTATGTGTAGAGTAGATTTTGAGTTCATTTTGTAGTATTAAAGTCTTATTTGGTAACTACTATATAGGCTAGGCTTAATTTTATAATAAGTTTCGACTTCTTTTCCAAGCTTTCAAAGTCCTTAAAATTGGTGTTTAACGTAATTCGGAAATTAATGTTTTTTACCAATAAAAACTATTATTTCTTCTTCTACCTTTGGATGTGACATGTGAGTAAACCCTTTCCATGAGTAATCCCCAAGATAAACTTGCGAAGAATGGCTAGAGTTTTCTCACACCCAAAGGAAAAATAAGATATAATAGTTTTGTTGATAAAAAAGATTCAAGTTTGGAATTACATCAAATTCTAATTTTAAAGGAGCTAGGAAAAGAAGTCGAAACGTACTAAAATAAAGCGTAGCTATATAGTAACGTAACAAGACTTTAGTAATACACAAGAAACTCAGAATCTACTTCTAAACATAAAATACTTGCCTAATTAAATATAGATTCGAAAATTACAACAAAAATAAATATAACAACTACTTTATTGCAAACGATTTACTTCTTGTCTACATCAAAAACATAAAGTAAATTGGGGGATTAGTTTGGTAAATCATTTTCATCACTAAAATAAACTAAAGATGGAAAATATTGGAAGTAATATCAATAAACAGAGATTACTTTGACTTGAGGTTCTCAATACCATGTCTTGATTATCGATTCACTTAAGTACTATTGAAATCCTCAATATTCGACCATGAATTTCTCATAAAACCAAGTCAAGACAGTAAATTAACACCTATCAGATACTCCGACACCTAGTCCTCGGGCAAACTAAGTATGATACAAAAACTAAACAAACAAATAAATAAAATCTAACTAACTCATTTTCATAGGAATCACGATTGCACTTAGCACTTGCAACGTTAACCCTTATGACACCCTAGCGGACGAGTGTTGTCTCATAAGGATTTGCAGTGGAATATACTCACAAAATTCAATATGTACAAAATATTTTTGGTACCACCATGTCTACATATGCCCCACATTCACACAGTATTCCACAGTTATGCACAAGTAAATAAATTAACATATATTTTCAGTGTAAACTATATTATAATAAATAAGTAACTTACTTTCTCAACATTCTCATCATGGAATAATAGAACTCACGGTGCAAAATTAATCCGGTTATAGAGTAGACAATTAATCTAAGGGTCTCATTCATGAATCAAACTAACTCAAGCACAACCTACTATATTTGACTTATTTTCTTGGATCGATTTTCTCTTCCCTTTTTTTGATGAGGTGTGTCAATTGCAATTCGAGGGTCCTAAATATCCTTTTAGGTGAGTGCTAATATTTGTGATACCAACCCTGGGTTACTCAACAAGCAAACCCTTTGGACAAAACTTTTTTGAGACCATATTTTACCTTTTTTTATTAGTGGCTTCATTTTATGCTCTTGCAAATAAACTAATATTTTATTTTCTTAAAGTCATAAGTGTACCTAAAGTGATCGGGTGGACTTTAAGTACACTTGCTATGTTTTGATTTTAAGAAAATAAAATATTAGTATATTTGCAAGAGCATAAAATGGAGTCGCTAACAAAAAAAAAAAGGCAAAATATGGTGTCAAAAAAGTTATATAGTCCAAGTTTTTGCTTGTTGAATAACTGGGGATTGGTATCACAAATATTAGCACTTGCGTAAAAAGATGACAGGGAGGAGGGAGTATAATTTTAGCTATTCAAATTCATGAGTGTCATCCTATTCTCTGTGATTAATTAAATTATGCATGATTGTTAGGAGTGCTACTAGCCTTTGTGTATGATAACTTTCTCCTAGTTTAATCAAATAATTATTTGGTTGTGATTAAATGACCCAACGATCAGTAGCAAACTAGTGATCGTAACGGTGGTTAGTTAATTAATAACCATTAGTGGGAGTATCACGACCTTGCTAAACGATTGCTTGTAAAAGGGTTATTATATGTTTCAACCATTGTTCTAATTATTAATGCTATCATAGAGTTGAACTGATGATGAGTCGTAGCATCGACCGTTCTCTTGTGGGTTCTCTGGTGTGATTATGTTGTCATATGGATTATTTTATAATTAAAATTTATTAGCTGAAGTAAATACCTTCTAATGAATATTACGAAAGAACACAGGAAATGAATAGTAAGAAAAATCCGTGGTTGAATATTGATGATTTGGATAGTACTTTAGTGAATTGATGATCAACAGAGAAATTCCATGGTATTGAGAATATTCTTGATTAGAAAAGTATTTTAATATTTCAGAATAAAAACTATGTGTGTCCTTTGGTTGAAGAGTTTTTGAGTACGTAGGCTTTGAAAGGGGTAAGGCTGCTGCTTGGTGGTGGAAATGAGGCTAATATGCTACATTATGGTGTATTTGGACCAAAAGGAATGACCTGATTTTCCATTGTCAGGTTATATTGATCCGAACTTGAGGCTTAGAGCATGGACTTTTTGGATCAGATCCCGTGGAGCAAAATCATCGTGGGTTGTTGGGCTAGCACGTTGAGAAAACCTAGTCAGATACCATCTACACACACAACAAAGAATAAAGAAGAGAAAGATTGAAAATGAAACTGAGACGAGAAGAACAGAGAAATAAACGTCCAAACAATGTGTGTTTGTGTTACTTGTTACTTCTTTCCCATTACACACATGTATTTATACTTAAACCTAAAAGCAGAGACTAATGCCCTTCACACAACTATAACTAAACCTAATATATCGAACACAGTTGCCAAATATTGGTCGTTGCAGGATCATATTTTCGTGGCATAGATAGTAAGATTATATTTACCTGTGCTTCTATAACTTGCATACTAGCAAATAGATTTTTAATTTTGGTTACTAGGTCTATGCAGAGCATCTATTGGAGCCACTTCTGCAGACGATGCTTGCACTATCAGGGCCTAAAACCACAATTTTGGTACTGTATCTTCAACTGTAAATTACTTCCCCCCTCCCCCTCCCCTCCATCTCTCTCACTTTCACTTTCACTCTCACTCTCTCCATATATATATTTGTCCCATATACAAACACACAGGCATATATATTTGCATAGACATCCAAGATCATTTGAATGAATCCATTTGTCATTAAATCATTAATGCAGATAGGTTATGAGATTCGTTCTTCCAATGTTCACGAGCAAATGCTTGACTTATGGAGGAGGAATTTTGAGGTGAAAATTGTTCCCAAAACAAAGGTATGTTAATTAGAAAATCGAGTCTTGATTGTAGGTCCATATAGTTTGTCACTGTACAGGCTAGCCTTCAGTAGGTGATATTACAATCGAATCAACTGGTCTATTCATATTCCCACTCGTAACAAAGACTCCAGCTGTCATCTGTTACCACTGAACTCATAAAACTGGATAAATTTCATATCTATGCAGCTTTTCACTTGAGTGTCTGTTTTGCATAGGATGTGAAGCGGCACACTTGTGCAGAGTTCTTAAATTTGTATGGACGAACACAATCAGAAAATAATAATAAAAAATAAAAAAATGGAGTCATTGGTGTCCTAAACATAGATAGAGCATGAAATATGTTAATGCATGTATATGTATATGCGATTAGATATCCAGAGTGACACTTACAAATTATGGTACATTGCTTTAATTAATTATGTTCCATTTTACACACGGCCTTGTTTTGTAACCTTTCCTTGCTCATCTATCTCTTCTCCTTCCTAATCATGCCAAGCTTGTAGCTATTCTGGTAAGACCTATATTTCTTTACATCTAAAAGGAATTTCTACCTCCAGTGCAAAAAGAAAGTGACATTTTAGCTCAAATTAAGTCTACAATCCTAACCAAAATTGACTTCATGCAGTCTGTGTTTTATTATTATTATTTTTTAACCAACATTACATTTATTTACTGATTGTGTTTAACACATTATGAATGGACACTCGCAAGTGGAGATTCATCTGTAGGTAACAGTATTTCATCAGGTTTTGCAAAATAACCTGCCCCAGCATTGCAGTGTGTTTCCCTCTTTCCCATAATTAAGATGTGTTTTGGCACTAAATTTAACATGAGTTCATTTACAGTGTAAATGGTAAAGTTACAAAAGCCCTCATTGACAACGAGGTGCAGTCTAGTGGTAAGACGCTTCACCTGTTTTCAATAGGTCACGGGTTCGAGTCATGTTGGGGGTAGGTGGGGAACCACTAACAATCCTCATTTCAAAGAGGAGAAAAAAACAAACAAACAAACAAAAATCAAAAGCCCTCATTAAACTCCTTACATTTTAAAATGATTTGAATCAATTGATTTTACTTTTGGCACAAGTTCAGTTTAAGGATGGCACAAATGGTATGCTACTATATTTATGAAAATTCCTCATCTTCTTGATATTGACATGGACTCTTTATCCCACTTAGATGGACATAAAGTATCAACATCCAAGTATCCAGCTTTTTATTATGACCTTGAAGCCCCTGGAAGGGAGCACCTTGCAAGGCACTAATCGCCAAATAGGTGAGATTAGAACCGAAAAGGCTGAGCAGGTAGAGGATGATGACGATGATGATGCTAGTAGCAGTGGACTAGATGAAGTGGAAAGTGCTTGTGGTGACAAAGACAAAGAAGATATGTTGCTGCTGACAAGTCCCCAAACTGGGAAACTCAGTGAATGGGAGACGAGAAGAGTTGGTGCAATGGCTGCCCGGCTTTTTCGAGATGTGCAGTTAACTTGAATTTCAGGTTGGTGTGAATGTGATTTGCTCTGCGAAACATGTTTCTGATATGATCTTCAAATTTTCGACGTGATATAGACGGTAAAATCCCATCTCCAACATCCTTTGGATGCAGCATCACGCTAGAAAGATGAAAAACAAAAAATGAAAAATGCAACCACTAGTTGCTTAAAGGACAAATTTTGTGTGCATGTTTGGGCGCAGAGTACTGCAAGGTTGCTTGCATAAGCATGAGTCTGGGCACTCTGCGCATATAATGCCTGAAATTTTCTTTTTGGCCTTTTAAAGCTATTCCCTCCCAGAACTATTGGTTTATGTGAACAAACTGGATATCTCCCTTGTTTGGAACTTACCTTTGTCAATTTTGGAATTTCTCTCTAGAATTTCTAAAGTTCATATTCTTCTTTCTTCAACGTTTTTTTTTTTTTTTTTTTGGCCTTGTAACTTCCAGTTGCTTCTGGAACTTGTCCTCTATGTTGATGGCAGCTCCATGACAAACATCTTGTTGCTACCTTCATTGGACCATATACCTCACCACCTGCAAAGATGAAAATTTCATGTCAAACCGAGTTTTTCAACTCCCATGTTACTGGATACCTTCAGCGTCTGTGTAAAATACTCGGGTGAAAAGAAGAGGAAGAAGAGAAAATTGATGTTTGAAATATCACGGAAAGCATATGCAGGGACACGTGAAATCAGAGCTGTGGCTCCTACCAGTTTTCCGAGTGTTTGTAGTGTAGGTTTACAACTATCTATGCACCCCAAAGTAATATTAGTTCAATGTAAGATCATATTTTTGTTCTTAAGTGGATTTGTTGATGTAGTGACTATGAGTTTGGTGTGGTTTTACAACTCTTATCAATCCTGACCCTATAACTAGTCCACTCCACTAACAGATTAGAAATTGGTTACCCCTGCATGTCAGTTGCAGATTGTTAAGCCTAACTTGATAATCATCAAGTACATTTGCAAGCGGCAATAATGTAGGTATTGTTCCTTATTGCTTGGAATTCCATGAATGTTGCATGTTCTTGTGGGTTAAATCTGATGTAGTTAAGGGCATCTCCAATGCTCATACTCCTTCATTTTCTTTCAGACTGTGCCAGCTCAGCATTCCACTACCTCAGACTCTTTCTCAGATTTTCAGAAAAACTACCCCAATCCTCAGACTCTTTCAGACTT
>JAOWAN010000049.1:10914422-10932556 GCA_028566635.1 Lobelia cardinalis
AGTCTTCACTCTAGGTCTGACTCTCTCTTCCCCTCTTTCTCCCGTGAATTCTTTGGAACAAGGGTGATGAACTTCTACACTGGGAGAAGGGAGATAATATGTATACGTATATTTATATACCACTTTACACTTAGGACCCTTCAAGTTATGTCCATTTATATTTTCCTTTTTAAACACTTACCTTTTATTATTTTATTTTGCCAAGTTACTAGTAACTTTCATTCCCATCAATATGCATACTACACATCAATCATCCAAGCATATAATAATGTCACATACTCGATTAAAATGCATGCATACACACACACGCTAGGCCTACGTCACATGATCATCTCCCGGGTGTTACAAGTTCCCCTTTCCTCTTCAACTCTTGCATCCCTTTATCGACGATCCTCTCTTGATCCTTGCGAATTTGAGCTAGTGTAAGGGGTGTAAGGATCAACTTTCGACCATCCTTCTCTAGCGAGTATCTGTTTGTGAACTCATCATGGGTCACTTTGCAATCATACTGCCATGGTCGCCCAAGAAGAATATGCCCCGCGTGCATTGGGACAACATCACAAGTAACCTAGTCGACATACTTGCCTAATGAAAAAGGAACAATGACCTGCTTAGTTACCTTGATCTCCCCACAATCACTAAGCCATTGCAACTTATATGGCTTTGGATGCCTCTGAGTCCTCAGATTCAGCTTCTCAACCATCAAAGTGCTTGCCGCATTCACACAACTCCCACTATTAATGATTAAGTTTAACAATCTGTTCTGCACATGACATCGAGCATGAAAGAGGTTCTCCCTCTGGATGGCGACTGCGTCCTCTTCCTTTATCTGAGTGTTTAGAGCTCACATCACCACCAATGCTTGAACACCTGATTCCTCTTTATTACATTCATCCTCGCTCAAGGCCGACATATCCTCAAACTCCTCCTCGCCTGCAGAATCATACTCTCCATTTGCCCCTAAAATCAAAACTTGTCGATTTGAACACTGCGAGGCTATATAATCCATTCCAAAATATTTGAAACATTTGATGTCGCGTGTTTTAGTCGGCGTCGACGTTGATGGTGCTTGTGCCTTGATCGGAGTACTTGACTCACTATCCTTTCCTTTGGTCGCTGCGACCTTTTACCGTGGAGTCGAAGTGCTCGCACTCCACTTTGATGAACTATTTGAAAACCTCGGAGCAGTTTTAGCTCGCCTACTCTTGATCTGCTTCTCCACTTTGATCGCCATATGCAACATCTCCTCAACGACAATATAGTGATGTAGCTCGACATAATCAGCAATCTCGCGATCCAAACCATGCATGAATCTTGCCATGGTTGTCTGTTCATCCTCCTCAATATTGCATCTAATCATAGCGGTCTCCATCTCCTCATAGTATTCCTCGACAGACTTGCTACCTTGCCTTAATCCCTGCAACTTTTGTCTTAACTCGTGATCATGATGGAAGGGAACAAATCTACATCGCATGACCCTTTTCATCTCGTCCCACGAGCTAACTGGTTCCTCGCCATATCGTCGCCTGTTCTTGGTCATCTGATCCCACCAAGTAATGGCGTAACCACTAAACTCTATTTGAGCGAGCTTTACCTTCTTCGCCTCAGAATAAGTATGACAGTTGGAAACCCTATCGACCTTACTTTTCCACTACAAATATGCCTATGAATCAGCCTTTCATTGGAATGCAGGTTATCTTCATCTTTATGCTCCCTAAATTCCTGTCGACCACATCCCCTTCCCAGCGACCTCGTTCATCTCGCCTTCTGTCAAACCCTTCTTCCTCGTCTACCATAGATTCAGGATTTCTGAACGCTCCTCGCCTGGGTTTGTGTAGGAACGCAGACTCCGGTTGTTTCTTGACCAGTTTTGTGTCAATATCTTGGCTGATTTCTGCCCGCATGCGATTCAATTCATGAGACATAAATTTTTGAAAATTTTCAAAGCTAAGGAATTCTCCTTCCTTCTTTGGTGAAGACATGATGATAGATAGATAGATGCTGGGGTGAACTTACCAATCAAAATTAGCTCTGATACCACCGGATGAGAGAACCCTTAATCAATGGATAACTAAGAACCCTTTCTTCAACAAAAACGTAGGAACGTTGATTGATAAGGTAGGATGAGCGGCTAATCAACCCAACGGACGCAATTACCTAAAGAACCGAAAAGATAAAAGAATCGATGCTATTAAACTCATAGGTCGTAATTAACCTAAGAACTCAATAATGGAATAATTTGTTCAAGAACAACTCAAGAACAAAGAATTCAAATAAAAGAAATCTCACAAAGAGAATTTCGAACAAAGCAAAAACTTTCAATTAATCTCAATAATTTATGAACGAATATATGAATACAATAGATGCCTTTATATAGGCTACAAAAATTGAAATCTTAAATTAACTTGGAATAAAAAAACTAGTAACTAGTAAATCCTAATAGAAAAAGAAAACGAATACAATTCAAACTAGGAAACAAAATAACGATTAATTCTAGGAAAGCAAATAGGAAACTAACTAAATAGTAAACCTTTAATGATTAGGAATTAGAAATAGGAAACTTAAACTAATCCTTCGCGGGAAAGGACTTGGGCCAAGCTTGCTGAGCATGCCGAGCTTTATGATGCTCGCCACCCAAGGAATTGCTCGCAGATCAGCCTCCTGTCATATGCTCGTTGGATTCTGCTCGCCAATCATGCATAAAGATATAATCCGTCTTTATTCTAGCTTGTCGATTTCCTCCCAAGTTCTGCTCGCCACTAGCTTGCTGAACCCACTAACTAGCTTCCTCGCCTTTGACCTTGTGACCGAACCTTGCAACCTTGATGAGGTCGTCAATGGTCTAGGCGACCACTCATCAGCGAGATATATATATAAATTGTTATTGATTGAATATAATGAACACTATAAAACTATTACAATAATGTCCTATTCATTCTAATGATCCACATAGGTTTTACTACTAACCTATCAACTATATATCTCAATATTCCCCCTCAATTTGTACAAGCAACACCTTGACGAGGTCGAATTGGAGAGGTAAATCATAACAGCACTACCATGAGATTATTACACTTGTATTCAACTAACTAACAAGCAACCTCAGAGGCCTTGCTATCAAACACCTTCACAACAAAAGCCTTGCCATCAGACACCTTTGCAACAAACACTTTTAGAAGTCTTCTGAATCGAAAGCCTTCCGGATGATTCAGATACCTTTATATTCTATCAACTATATTCTGAATCGAAAGTCTTACTATCAGACACCTTTGCAACAAAGGCCTTGCTATCAAACACCTTTGCAACAAAGGCCTTGCTATCAAACACCTTTGCAACAAACACTTTCAGAAGCCTTCTAAATCGGAAGCCTTCTGGATGATTCAGATACCTTTACATTCTATCAACTATATTCTGAATCGGAAGTCTTCAAGCTATGAACATTGAGCAACATTAATCTTTCGTGAAGCAAATAATAGTGACCAATTGAGCATTACACTTGGTTGTAGCATGTGTAGAGGAGCCCAAATAAGGATGCCAATCCCAAAAAGCAATATCAAACCATTGGCAAATATTAGAAGAAAAGCCAAGCAATATATATCTTCCAAATCTTCCAAAAAACTAAATTTCAGTGGCTCATTTAAGCACCAAAATCAGCAAGCAGTAAAACACACATCGTGCCGCAATATATGTAGAAGAAGGCAAGCGAACATTTTTGAAAACCTGCCACTCAAACTGAATTTCTTTGGAACCACATTTTGAAGCTCCATAAAATCAAGAATATGTATTTTGGATGACACACTTCATGTCAAGGCAATGACCAAAAATTTATTGACAATAGGTAGTGAGAAGAAGAATCCCTGCAGACTTTCAGCACAACTCCCCCTAAACAGAATTTCGGAACCTCAACTTGAATCTCCAACTATTTACAGTCCTGTAATTTTTGACAATACATGGAAAGACAATAACCAACTATTTGTCGACAATATATAAGAAGAAGAACATCAGAAGAAGAGGCAGTGGAGCAGACACATTTTATGTAACACCGCTCCCCCGAAATTCTATTTTGGGGGAGTTGTGCTGAAAGTCTGCAGAGCTTCTTCTTCTCACTACCTGATATTGAGATCTAGAGATCATCTCATATCTATAAAATTCAGTGACTTCGATAAACTTAATTCAGTCATTGTTCATCAACCGAGTCAATACGAAAATTTAGAAACCCTAACTCGAAGAGTTGTAGCAAATCTCAACCGTGAAATAGGTCAAAAATAATTGCATTTACAATAAAAAAATAAAGCTTGTGGGTATGCTGACGCTAGTTAATTACTTGTCAAATCCACATAAAACTCGTTCTCAAAGTGGCTATGTTTTTACAATTGGGAACACAACAATATCTTGGAAGTCTACTAAACAGACCTTAGTTGCCAGCTCCTCCAATCATGCATAAGTAATAGCTGTTCACGAAGTTGTTCGTGAGTGTATTTGGTTAAGTGGTGTCGTCACACATATTAAGAGATCTTGTGGTTTAAGCACCACTGAAGATCCAACGATTATATACAAGGATAATGCTGCTATGTATTGAGCAAATAAAAACTTGGTTTATCAAAGGTGACAACACCAAGCATATTTCTCCTAAATTTTTCTTCAATCAACAACAGCAAGAGCTGAATCAAATTATGATCCAACATATCAGAAGTCCCCACTGACTTATTTACTACGTCGTTACCCAAAGCCACATTTGAGAAACACGTTAAGGTCATTGGCCTTCGTATGTTATCTGAACTTCCTCCCTTCAAACCAACAGGGGAAGTTGATTTGAAGGGGAGCATTCCTTGGAATGCCATCTTATGACCCCGATGTTGTACTCTTTTTTCTTAGCACATGGTTTATGTTTATTCTACTGAATTTTGTGTTCCCTGGCAAGATTTTAACGAGGCAACATATGACTGATTGAAAAGATTGTACGTTGTACTCTTTTTCATATCCGAATTCATTTTTTTCACAGGGTTTTTACTCGAAAGGTTTTAATGAGACAACCTTGAATGTTCAATGGCTCTATTTGAAATATCCAAAGGGGGAGTGTTATAAAGTCACATATTGTCTATTCCTAAATAGAGTATGATTTTAATTGATTTAGTTTCCTTTGTATGAAAAAGAGTCTCCCATTATATAATAAATGAGGCTCCCATATTGAGATATTGAAATAAAATCTTTCTTGCTCCCTAAATTCATTGTCTCTCTCATATAATTTTGTTTATCATATTGCTTAATTGTTCTTCTATTGTTCTTTGGCGAGAATTCACAACAATAATGAAATAATAGAACTCACGATGCAATATTAATCTTGTTATATATGGAGTAGACAATTAATCTAAGGGTCTCATGAATTAATGAATCAAACAAACTCAAGCACAACCTACTATATTCAATGTATTTTCTTGAATCGAAAATATCACAGAAAGCATATGCAGAGACAGCCGTGCATCCAAATTGTACCATCTCCATAGGAGCGTGGATCCAATCTCCAAAGCTATATTTGATGGCGCAGGGTGACTCCATCAAGCTGCTGCTCACAAACCCTTTGCTTTTTTATTCATGATGCTGCAATAAATTTGTCTTTGGTGTGCCTTTCCTGTTATATGACAGCTTCATTCGAGCTTCACTAAGCCTACTTCATTCATTCCACTATTGAGCAGGCGGCAGTTTGTGTTTGTAGTTTAACATGGATCACACCAGCTAAAGTGGTGTGATTGGCTGTAATTTGCTTCAGTTCAACTGCATTGTCGATCTGTGCATTTTTTTTTAATCGAGAAGTCGTATTTTGAAAGAGGACCTCTACAACACATCGACTTAATCTCACTCTGTGACCCAGGCTCTACTACTTGAACGCACTGCAAAGCCGCTGACCTAGTGCCAAAAACAGCAACCGCACCAAGATTTCTCCGATATGATGAAACCACTACGACTTCCTGATAAAGCCTCGAGCAGCAAACAATGTTGAAACCACTACTATTTGTTGAGGACACCTCAAGTACCAAACCTACGCACCTAAAACAACCACTAGATCTGTCCACCATGAACACTTTTGTGAGGTCACTTTTCCACAACAGAGTAGAATCAGAGTTATAGCCAAAGAGGGGAGTTATCTCTAGATATAAGACTTGTATAGAAGACTACAAATTGGTACAATCAACATCTTGGATTCATAGGAGTGAAAATGTGAAACTGCAATTAACCATAGACTTTGATGATATGATACATGGCAAGGAATGGTCTAGGTCTTAAAAATAAAAAGCATTGGCTTGGGTCTTAGAAAGAAGATAATTTACATCGTATAAGATGCATGAAATCGGACCATCTAAAGCATCAACTTGCATGACCTTCATCTTGCTTTGGCAAGCATATCTGAGAATTTTTAAGAACAACTTTGGGACTAATGGCCACATAGCTGGTCAAACAATTTTATTTCCAGGAAGTTGATAATACAATGTTTTACATACAACAGGACAAACAAATGCAATAGGAAATCTATGACTCAGACTACAATGAAGAGATATGAGACTGGTTGTGCACTATTTGCTGCAGTACATGGCTACTACCATTGAAGTTTGTAGTAGAGTTCGTATTATGCATCTCACTCACTATAGAAAATGGATCCTCATAAATTCCCAAATAAGCTATCAACGGGTCTGCTCGAGACTTGTCAACAACTAACCTTAGCTGGCTAGATTTCACCTTAGGAAATACTAGCAGCCTCTGATATCCGACTGTTGTACCACGTACTACTTCTTCCCATTCCCCATCTTCATTCACAATCTCAACATGGAACTGGATAATCCGCTGTCCCATTTGAATTGGTTCTTGTACTTTCAAAATATTGAAAGTAACAGTTTCTTGAAAATCAACATGTATTTCCCAATTAGAACTGGAATTGGGAGCCCAGTAAGAATCAATACCTTCTTCAATGACACGGTAGGAAGCAAACCGAAAATTGCCATCAACCCCTCGTGTACTGCTAGCAGAAATAAGTGCATCTCTGGCTAGATTGTGGGAAAAAATGGAGCTTCGGAGCTCAGAGAATTCTCTAAGGACTTGAACATCTACCTCGGATATGAGACCGGAAGAGTTGGGGGGCACATTTAGTAGCAAAAGACAATTTCTGCCTACTGATTTGAAGTATAAGTCGAGAAGAGACAAAGCAGATTTCGGAACTTGAGTTGCATGCCAAAACCAACCAGGTCTGATTGAAACATCACACTCTGCAGGTACCCAGTCATGACCAAAAGGATCTCCTCCTTCTGAATATCTGTTCGGATACATGAACCACAACTAGGTGAGAAACTTATCTTCTTCTGGCATTTGTGAAAGGTCAAGCAGCGGAAAAATGGAAAACCCAAACACAATATGAAGTGCTAATCCTTCAGAATAACCCCTGGAGCAATCACTTGCTGGTGCCTGTACTGAATTAAAAGGACAGCTTTATCTCTTGGTACACACAGAAAGAACCTTACAATGGATATGCTTGGATTCCGCTTAGTTCAAATGGACCAAGGTGCTCTAAGAATACATCTGAAAATGGAGGAATATCGTTTCTTTTGACATAACATGAGTCAAACCATAATCAAAAGTACATCTCTTCGAGAATGAAAGGCCATCTCAAAATGGTAATGGTTTTAAGGAATGAACCAAAAAGTAAGACTTGAATGTCATTTCCATACCAAAAAGTAAGTCAAGGAAATTGGTAGCTTAGCTTTCAACGTGGTAGTTGTGACTCTCACATTTGGAACACCAATCAAGGATAGACGGACCTTCTGAATGTGGAACAGGAGGACAATAAACTCCATAATTGAGATCAGGCTAACATTTATCATGGTGAATATTTCCTTAGATTACATCCACTGAAAAATCTTTTGAAAATCAAGACTGGATGTGAGATTTGAGTTCCAATGTTTTTATCACTATCATGACTATGATTTAAAGTCCTTTTTCTGAATCCACAGCCCACAAGCATCCTTGACAAAACCATATCTTAATTTACCATAAACTTCGTTTGTCAGAACTTTATAAGAAAGTGTCCTCTAAGCCCTAAGGTACATCAAACATCTATTTACACAAATAGACCATAAAGCAAACGCATTTAACCTAATCATCATCTTTAGTAATTACATAATTCAATTCAACCATTTCTGACATATGCTATTGAATGGAAGCACAACACACCAAGGAGATCTAGCTCCACTCGTACCAACTCGTTTCTCCCAAGGACGAGGTCGTGTTCAATTCTCGACAAAAGCACAATCATTAGTCTCTAAAACCCTACTTGATTTCCCTGAAAACTCTACTTTGTTATAAATAATAAAGACTGGGGTAAGACCCATGTCCTCTCCAACTTTACAAAGAAAAAAAAGAAAAGAATAAAACATACAATGCATTATATAGACACCCTAACTGGCGATCAAATCAGGAATCCATTCACAAGTTGATAACCACACATCCACTGTCCAAACTAAGAAGTTCTTCTTTCATTCAATGAAGGCAAAAGACCCAAATTGGTCCTAGATGTAACACGTTTTTTTCGTTATCGTCCTTGACCTACTCGACCGTCCGGTCAACTCCCTAAAGTATTTAAGTTGTGCCCAGTTCAGTCCCTAACCCTAATTAATCAGAGTTGACCAAAATTTTCGAAATAAATTTTGTTGATGTGGCATTAATAGAAGGGTAAAATAGTTAACTTCAATGATTGGTGGAAATAAATATGAAAATATTTTATTTCCCCCAACTTATTCCCCTTCTTCCCGTCCATTTCTAAATCGCCGGTGCACCCTTTCCCCTAAAACCTTAGCCTTCCCCCTCCCCCTTCCGCTGCCGCCTGCGACATGTAGTTGAGGCCGTCTGCAAGTCTCGCGGCGTGACGATGTGCTCCCACACGAGGCGGCCGATGTCTTCCTCCTTCGACGTTGCAACCTGGAGTTGAGGCCGCAGGTGACGATGTCTTCCCCCTTCGCAGTTTCTTGGACAAATCAATGAACGCTTTGCTCGGTGACAAGGGTGGAGGAAGGGAAAATGATGGCAAGTCTAATCAGCGGTGGAGTTTCTGAAGCCAGATCTGGCAGTTATCGATCTGGGTTGGCCAGATGGCCAATTGATGGCGGCGATAGAAATGGCAGGAGGAGCGACTGCCGCTTCAATGCAACCCCGTCTTGATACTATTTTTCTTCATAATAGATTTATGTGTAAGTTGCAACTTGCGATCGTAGTATTATTCATAATGATGGCAGGTTCGACGTGGATTTTGGGGTTTCAGGTGGAGATGGTGAGATCGGCGTGGATTTTATTGGTGTGTGTGTGTATGTGTGTGTGAATTTTGAGACGTGGAGACTTGTGGTTGGGGCTGTAGTTTGATTCTTCGATAGTAAAGGGGATGGAGGTGGGTTCGATAGAACTGGTCTTTGGTAGAAATCAATTTTGGAGCTTAGATATTATTTGGGTTTTAATGAGACTGAGATTTGTTAAGAAGATTTTCTTTGGTTTCTTATTTTTGTGTTGTCCTATTTTGCGGGGGTTTCTGGGTTTTATCAGTTCAAGCAAAGGCCTGGGATTCACAAGAAGTTTGCAGTCTAAACATGTTCGGCAAAGGAGAGAAGAATGATCAAAAAGGGAAGGCGATAGGGAATGAATGTACGGATGGAATGAGGAAAATCCGAGTCAGTTTTTAATGGTGGTGGTGGCAGCGTAAGAGGTGGCTTTTGCTGATGGTGGTGGCGGCGGAAAAAGAGAGGTTGCCGGTGGTGGTGGGGATAATGGGTGTTGATTTTTGGTTTTAGTTAAATTTATTTTTGAATAATTTTTTAATGATTCATTATTTATTTTTGTGAGTAATGAAGGGTAATAATGTTATTTTTTTAATTTCTCCCCCAAAAAAGAGTCCACATCAGCTTTACCTAAGCGCCACATAGGAGAGAGATTGCCACATATAATGATCAACTCTGATTAATTAAGGTCAGGTACCGAATTGGCTATTACTTAGGGTCAGATCAAGAATGCGATATATGATGATATACGATGATATTGCACTTTTCACTATTTGGATATGAGATGATATGAGTAATATGAATTTATGAAGTAAAAGACTAAATTGCCCTCATGATGTGAAAGATTTGAATGTGATATGAGGAGAAAGAATGCGATGTGAGATGTTTGAATGTGATGAGAGAGGAGAGAGAATATGACGTGAAAGGTTTGAATTGATTTGTGAGAGTGTATGGATAGGGGTAGTAGATGGAAATTGTTTGGTATTTATTTGTGATGTTGGGTGATATTTGAGTAAGATATTGAAAATATATGAAATATGTTTGATGTTGGAATATTCAAATATTGTGATATATCTAACTTGTGATTTGAGCCTTAAATACTTTAGGGAGTTGACAAGCCATAGAGTAGATTAGGGACGATAACGAAAAAAACGACACACATCAGGGATCAATTTGGATCTTTTGCCTTCAATGAACAGTTAATAACTTTCACTCTAATTTTTTCACTTTAATGAATGCCATAAGAACCTACGGGCACCTCTTTTCCACTATGATACAGCAATTGCATTTTATGTAGGTTTGAAAAGGACTTACATGGTATCCGTGCCGCCAATCACTGCAGCACTTCGATTGAAAAGGGACCAGCAAGTCGTCCCTGCAAAACCACCCTCATCTCCTACCCATCGGATGTCTGGGCCTGCATCAGAAAATATGACTGCCCCTGGTTGCAGTTGATGAATAAGACTAAACCAGTCATCGAAAAAGTACTCCATGTCCTTCTCCCCTTCTCCTTTTGCACCATCTAACCATACTTCCTTGATAGCACCATACCTGTTAAACTAAACTTAAGAAAACACAATGGAAAAAATATAACCAGACATCCAGTCTGTTCATTTTTTTTAAGTCAGTATTAAAGTCCAACTAATTCGTGTAAGTTCCCTCTACTACCTCCATCAGAAGAAAGAGTCCTGAACTATCAGCCAAATTCTTTAACATCAGTTGTGTTTTTTACTTAATGTTGATTGCACTAAACCTACATGTTTTTCAGAGCAACCAGTTTTCTAATATCAATGATAAAATAACAATGAGAAGTCATAGCTTAATTTAACAAATAAAAGTGTTTTTCTGGATCAAGCAAAAATGAAGAGTGATGATATCAGACAGGAGTCGCTAAGGGAAACACATTGAAACATGTAATATGTGATGAAACTCTCTCCATCCCAAAATGAAATGTCAATTTGAGATTTAAACGGAAAATAAGGATGTTGACACGTAAACTATACCACTGGAACATGCACGTAATCACCGTTAATGGAGCATAACATTGTACGTGCCCAATGAAGCAAAAGAATTGACAAGTAACTTCATGAGAAAATTGATACTCATTTTGGGACACAATTATCTCAAAAGTTGACACATTTTGGGACAGAGGAAGTACTTGTTAAATGCTAATACAGATTCAACTCTTCTCCAATGACCTCAGTTTGGAACAACCTTTTCCTAATCTGAGCTTAGCTAAACAACAAAAGTTCTTACCCTCTTTGCTCACTTTAGCATTAAATCGGAAAAAGTTACCAATCCACATGTACTCAACAAAGCCACAATACTCAGCAAGAAGAACAAGGAAAACACATTAAAAGAAGTTATACACTCCCAGACAGCACAAAGAACATTTTTTTTTCTTTCAAAAGTTTGCCTACAAGCAAAACTAGGCGACATACTATTAGTTCCAATACTCTTTTTTCGAATTGCACCAAGCAGAACTAGAACTTAGTGATCTACGAGACTTTATAGGCTATTCCCAAACTATCTCATGCGATTACTTTATACACAACATTCTCCTAATGAAGAGGTAAACTAAGAAACTCAATTACAATTCTCAGTCCACAACAATATTTGAACCACATGTATTCACCAAAATCGCAACCAACATTAAGACGAACTACCACAAACATAGTTCAAATCTTAAACTTAAGATTTGTACAATTTCTACATTGCTCGAAAAACCCAAATGGCAATTTGACAAAGTTTTAAATATATCGAACACTAGACTGGACAACTCTATCAAATTTAAAAATCTTACACTTAAGAACTATCAAAACCCAGCAAAATAACAATCAAAAGCCATCAAAAGAACACAACACACACACATGCACTCTCTAGCACACTAAGGAAAGAAATTTGAGGAATATTTACCTAGTGAGCAACTCAGTCATTTGGGCCAGATAAAACTCATTATACTCGAGAGTCTTCCCGTAACATGACTCATGCCTATCCCAGGGAGAAAGATAAAGCCCCAACTGAAGCCCTTCCTTCTCAGCAGCCTCAGCCAATTCCCCAACAACATCACCCTTGCCCTCCCTCCAAGAACTTGACTTTACTGAACAATCAGTGTACTCAGAAGGCCAGAGGCAAAAGCCATCATGGAGTTTGGCAGTCAAGATGACCCTTGAAAATCCAGTTTCTTTGGCAACACTGACCCATTGACTTGCATTGAGCTTTGTTGGGTTGAAGACAGATGGGTCAGCGTGGCCAGTGCCCCACTCTGTGTCTGTAAAAGTGTTGGGTCCAAAGTGGAGGAAGAGAGCCATCTCCGAGAGCTGCCATGAGAGTTGGTGCGCAGTTGGGAGGGGTAATTTTGGAATTGGGGGTGGGATAGTTGGGTGGGATGATGAAGGCGTGACTGTGGAGAAGAGAGTGATGAAGGTGAGGATGATTGAGAAGGTGTGCTGGGAAATGGGTTTGGGAATTTGAGATATATTGTTGGTAATTGGACTGTTGATGATCTCCGCTCTTCTCATGGTCTTTGGTGAGAGAAAACGGAGTGTGCTTACCAATCCAGGTAAGCTGGTTTAATTTTCAAAAAAAAAAATTTAACTAAAAAATTTTAATTTCAAGATTGGCTTGTTTGTGTTTAAAAAGGGATAATAGCATTTTAGGCTTCAATGTTTGATTATTTTGACATTTTGGACCCCCAGGTTTCAAAGTTGGTGATTTGGGCCTTGATGTTGCAAAATTGCAGCAAATCAGGTCTTTTACAGCAAATCAGACCTTTTGCAGCAAACCAGGCCCCAATGTTTGATAATTTTGGCATTTTGAGCCCTTAATGTTTGACCACTTTGGCATTTTGGGCCCTTAAGTTCCGTCATTTTTGGACGTTTTCCGTACAAAAATGCCTGATTTGCTGCAATTTTGCAACAGGGCCCAAATCACCAACTTTGGAACCTGGGGGCCAAAAATGCCAAAGTGGTCAAATATTGGAGCCTAAAATGTCATTAACCCATTTTAAAATGAGTAAATTACAAAAAAAAACCCGGATCTTACATGAATTTTGAGTCGGCCCTCTGCTCTACCAAACCCGACAGATAATCTCCTCTATCTATTATACCTGAAAACCCGATCAGATTTGGAGGATAGATTCTCATTAAATGACAATAGTGCCCTTAAAATTTCACCTAATTACATTGAATAGTAAGAAAAGGATGACCATACTTATCTTTCTACAAAAACTCCCTCCTGCCGCGCATATAAATAAATCACAAATCCCCTAAGCTCTGAAAAAAGAAAAAAAGTGAATTGAGTATTTAGATAATTCAAGTTCTCTGAGCTTCTGCTGTCATCTCTCCCCCTCTCTCTCTAAGATTTTTTTTCTCTCTTTCTCTCTCTCTCTCAATGGGTGTACCGAAGATGGACACAGCTAAGCCTATCGTCGGGATTCCATTTCTACCGGACAGACGAGTAGTTATTGGTGCAGTATCTCTACCGGAAGGTTGCGGGCCACAATTTCTCCATACAAATAATTGGAGATATTGATTTGTACAACTCCGACCCTTGGGTTCTACCAAGTAAGATTTTGAACCCGTTGACTTCCATTTGCATTTCTCTTAAAACATCTATAATGTTTTATTGATTGAATCATTGGGTTTTTCTTTTAGCTAAAGCTATATTTGGAGAAAAAGGATGGTACATTTTCAGCCCACGGGCCGAAAAATATCTAAATGGATTGCGACCCAATAGAGTTGATGGGTCGGGTTTATTGGAAGGCAAGTACATTAATTGATAGGATCATAACAACAGAGCAAGGCAATTGCAACTGATAATTAACTACCCACCTGAAGATTCGTCGAGGTAGAGCAGATGGTATAGCTGTACGGGTTTGAAGACAAGGGAAGAATGAGAAGGCTCGGGAGATTTCAAGAAATTCCATGAGGCAGTGATCTGACCTATATCTCTCATTTCTTCAGTGATCTGATCTCATGAGAAGATATAGAGTATGACTCTCATTAAGTTCTGACCTCATCAAGAATTTTGCAGTAGAGATCAACGGCTCCCGGATCGGTGACGAGCATATCTACTATCAAGCCGTGAGAAACAAAATTGCCGAGATGCTTTTTTTTTTAGATGCCCAAAGGAAGAAACAAAAGGAGAGACGTGGGTTTGGTTGGTTTTGAAAGACGAGGAGATGATAGAGGGGGAGTGGAAAGGATCGATCTTTTCTAAGGAGGGTTTTACGGGGTTGGCCGCATTAACGATGTTGAGTACTTAGGGTGTGATTGCGGCGTCCCAAGAGGTTGTGGAGTGGTGGTGGTGATGGGTTGATTCGAGGATTATTAGGCCGAGTAGTGGTAGAGGTAAGAGCTTCATTGGTTGCCTTATTATTATCTCATGGATAGGGGTTTTGAGGTTTATGGTTTTAGAGAGATTTAGAGCATTAGTCAATGGAGATGGATGGCATTCATGATTTTGAGAGAAATCCATGGTAATTTCTGTCCCTTTGTCCTATCTAAGGGATGAAGGTTAATAGGTAGTGGAGATGTGATAAAAGTTATAGAAGTGGGCGTCAGGTGTTAACACTGTTCTTTAATCCTTTCGGGGCATTTTGGTCATAGAAAAAGTCAACAATAATGAATTCATATATTGCTTATGGATTGACAGATATGATACTTTATGGGGGTTATTTATCGGGTTTGATAAAGCAGGGAGCGACCCGAAAACTCCATGTAATATTAGAGGGGTTTAGTGTAATTTACTCTTAAGAAATTGGTCCTCGGAAGCAATCTCAGAGGGGGTGTACCTTGTACTCTTGTAGCTCATTTCCGTTAGGATGTGGGCCATGTGGCTTTTGTCATGATAACAAGATTTTGGTGCTGATAAACTGTTTGGTATTGGAATAAAGCCACTTCTTATGTGTTATTTGAGTAATATGGTTATGAATTCTATTTTTGTCAAGTGCATTTGGTTTTGGCCCTTTTGGGCAATTAAAAGAACTCACCCCCTCGTAAAACAAATTATCCCAAATGAGTGTTTTGTTAGGTTTTAAAAATTTAAGCTACTATGTTATTAAATATTTATTTAATAAATATTTATAGTATTTTAGATTTTAATATTTCTTATTTGAGAATATTTTTACAAATTTGTAAATATAAGGTTTTCCAATTTAGGTGTTGTAAGGTTGAACTCTTGATCAAATTGAAAGATTTGACGCATGAAAGTATTAGGGGCATATATAAAATTATGCATAGAATTCACGTATCGGTTCGGTTCAGTTTAAGGTGTCGAGATCGTAATTCGAACCGAACCGTCCCGTTTGAAAATTTCACAAACCTTAACCAAACCGTTCTTCTCCTAAATTAAACCAAACTGTCAGGTTTGGTTCGATTTGATTCGATCGTTAATTTGGACGATTTGGACTATCATCCCTACTCAAAATATAAATCAGTGACAATCATAAATCAATAATTTCTTTTTACCAATCTCTCTTATTTTTCTATAGTAATTATTGCAAAAATAAATTAAAGATCACACCCAAACTAAAAGTTCGCAATCCAAATGAGTCTTTTCCTAATATAAAAACTAAAGTTAAAAGAAAAAAAATATGATGATGAAACACAAAAATTTAAATCTCGCGTCAGATTAGAGACTTTATGTGAACACTTTAATTTAATACTAGTTGTTTAAAAATCACGCGACTTGAATATAAAATTAAAATAAGTGATTGTAATCAATCAATGACGGAGTCACTATGATTGAGTGGGGAGGGGGAGGGAGACGGGGGTGTGGGGAGGTGGACGAAGTATTATGAGTTTCTCCCCAATATATATATATTTTTTTGCTTTTTAATTTTTTTCTTTGTAATTTATATATACAATAATTTATGATTAGGAATAAACAAAAGAATTTTATCGGACACAAAAAAGAGGGAAAATGAATAACGTTCGACGAAAAATAAGTTGGGAGGAATTTTTGTCCGAAAGGGAGGAGGGAGGGCGAGGGCGAGGCGGCTGCCCCTTCCAACCCCCTACCCCAACCGGCCACCGTAATCTATTGTGAATACAATTAATATTAATTTATGAATAGAAACTTTTATCGAGTTTTTTTTTTAATATAAGGAAATGATCACTTCTATTTCGGATCATCTAAAAATAATAATTTATTTGTTATAATCATGGTCCATAATGAAACGAACTCGAGGCAATATCTATCTTATAAATGGTTCAGTGGAGCTCATCCAAATGAATAGGAGTAGTAACTAGGCCTAATATTCAGTGCAGGGAGAGAGAGTGCAGAGAGCAAGAGAGGGGGGAGATCCGAAAAGTGAAAGGTGGGGGACAAAAGTGAAAGGTAAAGTGTGAGTGATGGGGTTGGGGTTGGGGTTGGGGTTAGTGGGTGTGTGGGGATGGGGATAAAGAGGTGAAAGGTGAAGTGTGTGTTTGTGTGGGTGTGTGTTGTGAAGGGAGAGAGAGAGAGGTATTAAAAAATATTATATTTTATTTATAATTTTTTTATTTAATTTAATTAATTAAAAAATATATATATAATAATTTTATTACTTTTAAATATTGCCGTGTTCGAGAATACGGACTATTTACGTCCAAATATTTTGATACGCCGTATTTACTAGTTTAAAACATTTGAGCTTTAAACGAGCTCACAAACTAGTTTGTTAAAATGTTTATTTTTCATCACTTAAATAAAACCAAATATTTCAATGATTACCTCCAATTATATTTTCCTTAATTTTATAAAATATCATTTGTTTTACATTTATATCTATTAGAAAATAAGTATCTATTTTATACAACTAACTATCTCATAGATTTTATTTATTTCTATGGTAATATTTTACCACAAAATTAGGAGCTATAGGAAAGATTAAACAATTAATTGAAATTATGAATTAATTCTTCTTAGAGCATAATTAAATAATTACTTAATAAAATAAATATATTAACGCAATACCAAGCAACTACTCGATGCATTCATTATTTTACTTATCAATCTTATGAGTTGGGCACATTATCGCAGATAATCTGAAGAGCGCCTAGGCGCTCGATTTTATTAGGAGCTGTAGATACCCATTTTTGGTACCCTTCAATTCCATTGAATATTACATTTTTACATACCATTAGGACACATAGTCTAGCACCATGACATATCACACATGGAAATGTTGCATGAGACATGCCTAGGTTCACACAACATTTTGGTATCACATGCAAATGTTTCCCAACAACTTCTACCCACTTTTGGCACCATCTTAGATCCAAGGAGACATCTGGACACGTACCCCTAGGCTTGGCACCCAATCATTGGTCAAAATCATAATAGAAAATGACAAAGGGGACAAAAAGGACAGAAAGGACTGACAGATATCTGTGCGCCGGTCCGGCGCACAGGTTCTGGAGTGATTTCTGGCCATTTTCCCAAATTCGGATTTAAGGTGATTAAGGGTATTTTGGACCTTTTCTTTCCAAGATATGTCCTAGGCTGATGAATGAAAGTAATCCTAGCCATCCATTGCAAAAAGTAGATGTACCCTTGCCCTAGGCAAGGCCTATATAAAGAGGCCCTCTCTACAATTGAAGGGGTTCCTCTTCAATCTCTCTCTCTATTCTCTCCACTCTTCTCTTCCCTTTCTCTAGGCAAGAAAATTCAGTAGTTTAGTTTAGGTCTCTAAGGGAGAAACAATCTTCCATCCTAGAGACCATCCCTAATACTCCACATACAATCCATACACCAAAAAGCATCACTTTCTCTTAGAAAGAAACCAAAGACAAGGAGAGCACACCAAGAACCATTATTAATGTTCTAAGAAAAGATGAACTA
>JAOWAN010000049.1:10953226-10966679 GCA_028566635.1 Lobelia cardinalis
GAGAGAGAGAGAGAGAGAGAGAGAGAGAGAGAGAGAGAGAGAGAGAGAGAGAGAGAGAGAGAGAGAGAGAGCACACCACCACCTGAAACCACCAACTCACAACCACCATCAAAAGTCTGCAACAAAATCCTCCGCAAAATCTCCGAACCCACCATCACCTTCTCTGTTTTCCATATTTCCTTCATAACCCAAAACAATCTGCAGCACAACCACCACCACCTTCTTATCAAACACAATCTGCAAAATAAATACCCATACCAACAACAACCCTTAATTTTCCATATTTTTGTTCCTGATTCTCTATTTTCCTCCCTCAACCACCTCTACCATAAATCGAATCTGGAAAACCATCAACCGATTTTGGTGAAGCTTTCCCGAAAATTCAAATCTTTGCATCAATAGAGGAATCTTTCCAGGAGAAGATGAGCTTAGTTTAGGAGGCGAGGCGGCAGAGGAATCTTTCCCGGAGAAGAAAGAGGGAGGAAGGAGAAAGAGGGGGGGGGTGGGGTAGGAAAAATTAGGGATCGAGTCTTTTGCCCGTTTAGTTTAAAGGGCAAATTAGTCTTTTTCTTATTTTTCTACTAAAATTATGTCCATGTAGGATCCACGTAGGAGTCAGGTAGATCAAATTAGGTGTAATGGTATAATTGAAAAAATTTAAATTGTTCATTGTCAAATTAAAGCAAATTAAAAGTCAGTAGCAACATTGGTACATGGGTCAAACGTCAGTGACATATGTGTAATTTTGCCTTTTAGGATCAATTCATACAAAGTACTTGTACTTTTTCGTCAAATCCTTAAGAATAGAGATATCAGATAAATTGTAAACTGAGTTCGAGAAATTAGTCCTTTAATATAACAAAAAAAAAATATCGCTTATCAAGTGATTAAATACATCCGAAGGATTTCCTCCAAAGTTATCATTACTCCCCAAACTTTTCATCGGGAATGGTTCACCGGAGTAGCAATAATGCGCGAATCGGGAATCAACTATTTGGAGCTTTCACAATGCTCCCTTCACAATTTGAGAATTCCATTAAGGGTTAATGGTATTTTAGGCCCCAATATTTGACCACTTTGGCATTTTGGATCCTCAGGTTCCAAAGTTGGTGATTTGGGTCTTGATGTTGCAAAATTGCAGCAAATCAGGCCTTTTTGCAGCAAACCAGACCCCAATGTTTGACATTTTTGGCATTTTGGGCCCCTAGGTTCCGTCATTTTTGGACGTTTTTCGTACAAAAAGGCCTGATTTGCTGCAATTTTGCAACATGAGGGCCCAAATCACCAACTTTGGAACCTGAAGGTCTAAAATGTCAAAGTAATCAAATATTGAGGCCTAAAATGCCATTAACCCTTCCCATTAATGACTTGGGATTCGCTTTTTGCAAATTTCGCAACTTGGTGGTTTATTTAGGCACCAAATTTATGAAAATAAAGGGTGTATTTTCCTGTCACTCAGATTTTTTAATTTTTAAATTTTTTTCTCATTGGTTCCACAAGTTTTCTATCTATTTTTTTTCTTATTTTTTTATTTTAATTATTATAAAAACTCAAAAATCAAATAAAAAACTACCCATTCAAACGCATTCAAAGTTTTTTCAGATTGCCACGAAATTTTCTTGTCAAAAAACCCTAATTTTTAAATGTTGAAAAGGAATGTTTTAACTGAACGGGAAGAAAGTGAATGCCAAAAATTCAGTCAACTTATTAGATGAAGAGACCTTTTGACCCTTTAAAAATTTAAAAAATAGAAAAAAATACTAATTTTGGATGGAAAAAGTACCGATTTGGACCAAAAATTTAGGCTTGGATCATTTACTCGATATGAACTGATTTTTTGATACGATCATATCAAATTTTTTGATCATTTAAGTTGAAATATATCATCATTATTACTAATACCAAATATCTCTTTTCACCTATATACCCCTACATCTATACCTATTTTCACTTTTCTCATCACGTATCTCTCCTCACATTATTTTCAAATCTTTCATATCACGGGGGTAATTTAATCATTTACTTTATAAACTCATATCATCTCATATTATATCATCTACAGTAGAAAATTATCAAATATCACTACATATCGACTAAGTAATGTGTGCCTTAGTAAAAGGAGTTTGTAGGTGGGTATGATGTGATACGTTTTGGCCAGATGCAATGACTTTTTGCCGGAGTGATAATTTGAGATCCATTAAATTTATTGAATTTATGAATTTATATAATTTACTAGCAAGTTCAAATTTATTCATTATCACATTTTAAAAAAAAATCCAATAAACCCGACGGATCTCAAATTCACACGTTTTCCTCATTGTGCGTTTCGGGGACGGGGGGAGCATTCAGAAGTACACTTTCATGAACCGCGACGAGTGAAGGCCGGCCTGAACGTCTGCGAAGGTGAAATCAAAATACTCACGCTCGCAACTGTCAACGGTGCGCCAAAGCCTTCAAAACGCCAGAACAGGTAAATTCCTTAAACTCTAACCCCCATCCGAAACCAAACCCCCCAAAACTAATATTAGTCTTTCATTATGATTTTGTGAAGACATGTGAATGCGATTGGTTCCCTCTGGAATTCATGATTATTGAGCTCGTTAAAGAATCCGGATTATAGTTATTTTTCGTCTTTTAAGTCTTTCCGGTCTGTAGGATTGTTCACTTGTGCCTTTTAAGTGTTTGATAAATTGCCCAAGCAAGATTCATGCTTCCTCTATCCGACAGATAGTGTAATCATGTCAGTGTTTGGTTGAGTCGAGTGAGCGATTGAAACCATTTACGAACCAAAATTCAAAGTTTCGTGGTAGCAGAGTTGAAGAAATGAAGAACATGACTGCAATTTTTGAGTTCTGGTGTAATGGTGTACAGAGTAGTAACTTGACAAGCTAATGTGAAAATGAGTGTAAGATTTCAGTTGGTAGTTGTTAACTTTATTGATTAGCGGTGGTAGGCCTCATCGTTTGTGCAATGTGCAAACTATATACAAGCAATATTGCTCATACAAGTTTTTTTTTTTCCCTGATAAGTATTGCTCAGACATGAAATATCAGGATTTATTTTTGAATGTAAACAGAAAGACCCTAGTCAAATTAGGACTTCCAAAAGAAAGCAATGCCACAAAAATCTCACACAGATTTGAAAGAAAAACATATTGCTCTCTTGATCTATGTAAATCTGCTTTTGGGCATGCCAACAAAGGTGAAGTACTTCCTGACATTTGCATGATCTGGTTGTGAAACAAACAATTAACCCTGGGCTTTAAACCCCATAGACTCTATGAACAAACTTTAATCAATTATTCCTTCTCTAGTAGCCTACCAGCCATGAGCATCTCTTCTTTATCAACACCTAACTTGGTCAGTGACTCAATATGTATTTGTTATCTTGATTTGATATCCTCCTGTTACGAACATCTTTAGAGCATGCATGATTGCTTCCACCTCTGGCGATATTTGAATGAGCGAAATTCTGTTACTTGATCCAACTTTGATTTCATAGAACTTGTTAATTCTGAATACCCAAGGTGATCGTAAACTTACCTAACTTCACCTATGCCCTATCCCATGACCAATTGCTAGTTGTTAAAAGTTGACAAGCAGGTGTTCTTTAGTTACTTCACACGAACAGAAATATCAACATTACTAGATAGAATACTCACAGAATTTCTCCTTCAAAACAATACCCTGGTAGTCCAAAAAGCTAGAATCATCAGTTGGATTTCTATGCAGTCCAAAATAAGGTATTTCTGGGGGTCTCTTATGCTGTATCTACACCTCGTACTCAAGCTCAGCGTTCTTTACATTCTCCATGTCATCATTGAAGGCCACAAATTGTTCTTGGAATCCCTAGCTCAATCTACCTCATCTGATCTCCCTACCCTTCGTCCCTCGAGGTTTAAAGACTCACTGTTAATATCACGAAACAATTGCTGATTTTCATTTCTTCTTTAACCTTTGCATGTATTCGATTCTTTGTGAACTTTCAGTAAATCGTTAACACCAAATTTGATACCTTTGCATTTTGATTCTTTGCTTATCTTTCTCTTGGAGGCTCTGCGAGATCGCTGACTTGAGTGATGGTCGGACTCCTTTAAGGACGCCAAATTTGGCAGATCTTGGAATTGCGAGAAGTAGG
This sequence comes from Lobelia cardinalis, assembly GCA_028566635.1. NCBI lineage: Eukaryota > Viridiplantae > Streptophyta > Magnoliopsida > Asterales > Campanulaceae > Lobelia > Lobelia cardinalis. The sequence continues at coordinate 10,957,364 of JAOWAN010000049.1, forward strand.
AGATATACCGTGGATTGAACTTGATATCTGTTTGCTGTTTATAAAAGGCTATAACTCTAGTATCCGAGCAACAAAAATGTTGGTCGAATGTTGATCCAGAAAATAGTCGGATTACTTGTGAGGGTGATGAGATCACATATTTATTTGATTTTCCAAAGCCTAGACTTTTCTATTTATGGTATTTTGTTGTAGTTTAAAATGTTATGGTTTTATTATCTAAAGCGAATAAATCTTTCTCAAATATTGACTGTGAAAATTGTTGTTGGGGCCCTTGTTATGGAACTGAGGGAGTATAATGTGGTGTTGGTAACAATTTATGCAGGGATTCTCTTAGCTAATTCATTTGATGCCGAGAAATACCTGAAGAAGATAGGGCTAGGAAAGGAGGATCGTTACTTCTGGAAGCAAATAGGCCAGGCATTACTGAGTACATACACTGTTTTTGGTGGTCCCTGTTTGTACAATGAAACATCCCCACTTGGCTGGTGGACATTGAAGCCAAGGCCCAATGAGAAGTTTTTGATCTATGTTTGTCTTGGAAATACGCTTAAAAAAACAAGAGTTGATAATTGAAATTATTAGTAGCCTTTGATTTGGATTTGAGGTGTGGAATTTGGATTTTGAGATGGATTATTGATTTGCAGATGGGTGTCTTGGTTTTGATTTTTGCTTTAGTTTTGTTATGTGTTTAATTTGGTGGGGGAGGATTAATGGTACGGAGTGGTAAAGAACGACAACATTGAAAAGTTTTAGTTTCTTTTGATGAAAATGGTGATGATTAGGTATTATAGAGGTGGGAAGAGTGATTTCTTTCGATTTTGAGTGGTGTTGCGTGAGGGGACAGTGATTAGAGTGGGGGAGGAAGTTTAGAAAAAATTCAAAGATTTTATCACAAAAAAAGAATGAAGAGTAGGAGTAACGACAAAATTACCCTTTATGTACCTGTCGCGTGCCAGTTTTTGGTGAGTTTCATGGCGAAAATTCCGGGGATGTTAAATTGGGGTGATTTCATATGTACGGAACAGAAAACTTTCTGCAGCTATCTTTCCCTCCTCGCTCTTTCTTCCTCCCTCACACACACATGCAAATGCACAACATGCATGCGCACATATACACGCACACACACAAAACTTACTAAGAAACCCTATTCCAATTCCAAACTACACAAGAACCCACTAATCCGCCCCAAGATCGATTCCTGCTTCACTCTCCTTCTCGGATGTACTAGTCGATGCACACGAGCCATCATCTTCGTTCAAGCCGGCCACCCCTGTCTTCACCGCTATAGCCATCATATCATGACGGTATCGTCTTCACCGCTGTACCACTAAACTACAACGTTGAATTTATCACGCCGCCGCTACCATAACCATTAAAAAGCCCCAAACGAACGATTTCCAACGAGGCTAGCCTTCCCCCCTCCGCATCCTATTGGTGGCGCCTCCGTGTCTTCCGCACTGGGTCCACTGATGCAGCTCTCTAAATTAAATTCAAGGAGATCTCGGCCAACGATGTTCCATCTTTCCCATTGGATTCTGATTGAAAGTTTTTGGTCTGATGCAAGGAGATGCTTAAGAGATCGGAAAATTGGGGTTTGATTTGAGTGTAAACAGGTGTGTTTTCATATATACATAAATTTTCTATAGATTTGTACTTGATTTGAGATTGAGATTGAGATTGGAGTTTTGATTTGTTTTGGTTGATTGGTTTTGGTTTGGGCAGTTTGACTTGAAATTTTCAGTCGCAAATGCTTGTGACTGGCATTGAAAGGATTGGTAATTTGTAAATATGGATGGGGGTGAGATTCGGGGGGTTTATATCAAGATTTGGCAGAAATGGCACATTGAGGAAAGTTTTTCATTCACTTGGAGAAAAGAACTTTGGGGCGTTGATGGTCTTGATGAGCAGAGGTGTATGATTTCAGGCGAGGCTATGATAGATGTAAAAAGGGTTGAATGCATGGTATGAAAATTTCCTTGAGAAAATTTCAGCCTTGCGTTTAATGTAGTTTTTTAGGCTAGTCAAATATTAATTAATTAATTCTCTGTCAACCAAAGTGTTAAAATTTCAGGGGTATATGGGTCATTGACAGCTCAATTTTGAGAACAAAAAGGTCAATTAGGTTCTTTCAATGAGTCAATTATGTCCGAGTAAAAGGGTCTGCAAAAATTGGTTACTTCAAGAGGGTTATCTGTCAGGTAAAATACTTCAAGGGGTTGACCCCTAAAAACTGAATTCCACAGGGGGTTTAATTTAATTTGCTCATAAACTTTTTACCAGAGTTGAGTTGCATAATTATCCCTTTTTTCTCTTTGTAATGTCCAGTGTATTCTGTAATAACAATGTTTCAAATAAAAGATTGATAGTTTGTTTCTTTCAGAATATTTAACGTTTACATCGTTTTTAATTAGATCAACCTTGTAAGACTGTGCAAACAGTACACATATAATGGAGGGAGCAACTGTAACTGTTCTTCCATTTAAATATAAAGGTAATATTGATCAAAAATTTATTTTTTCCTAGAGATTTTACCCATAACAGTTTCATTCTCATGATGATTTTTGTGAAAATATACACTCCCTTCGTCCACTTTTAACCGTTACTTTTGAGTTATACACAATTTTAAAGAAATGTCTATTACTATACAACTTTATAAACTGAAACGCCCTTTTTGTAATCTTCACTTTAACTTGTATCTCTCCAACTACCCAAATAAATTTATGAACAAATTCGAAATTTCAATGCTTTTAGTAAAATACTCCCTCCGTTCTACAGTAGACCTTTTAATGAAAAAATTTGTTTCAAAATAGTTACCCTTTAGGAGTTCTAAGTTTTTTACCCCTATTTTCCTAAATTGTCCTCCTATTCTCCAACTACCCATAACTGTTAATTACATTTACCTCGCTTACTATCAATGAATACAAACTATTTAATACGCATAACTTTATCAATGTATATTATTTCTTAATATGTGTGCACAAGTTTAAAAGATCATCTATTATGGAACGAAGGTAGTATGAGTTATTTTGGACCAAATTTTGGTGTATCCTTGATTTTGCTATTCCTCTTATCCAATTAAATGTTTGGATTTTCAGGGTCTTTTTCGTAATCTTCAAGTTTAAAAATTTTCATTTTTGGCGTCCCTGCCCCCTCTTTCTCCCTCCCTCTCCCTTTCTGTCCCAATTGTTTTCCTATTCGCAGCCCTAATTTGTAGAGCTTCACCCCCAAATCAAGACTTCTCGTATGAGACTCATAATTCTAGAATTTGTTTTCTAATTTTTTGTTCGAATTTTGTACAAGTGGCCCATTTTCTTGTCTGTTTCAGTCTTTCTCTGCCCTAATTCCCTATTCTGAATCCATGGTCTTCACAGCAGCTCTCTTTCTCCATTCTCAGACTTGTTCTGGTACAGTATACTTTGACCTAACCTAATTTAACTACGCTGATTATTACTACTTCTGCCATGATTAGTTCTGACTAGGTCTGCAATCTTTTTTCTTTCCATTGGTTTTTTCTTCTTCTTAATTTCAGTATACTGGTTTGATGTTTTATTGTTGCATAATCTCCTTGTCGTGTTTTGCATGATTATGATGATTGGGATCCGTGCTTCCTAGAAGTAAATTCAATCGGGTGATCTTTGCTACAAGACATAACAGAGTCTGCATTTGGTATCTGTATCAGTACATTGATTTTAAAAAATTCGGCTTTAATGATCTGGAACTTAAGCCTAGAAGTGAAAAGACAATTTTCAATATGATATTCTTATTGCATCCAACTGAGCTGCAATGTTCTCCATTCCTGCATTCTTTCGTTGCTCTTTCAAGACCATTTTCACAAACTATTCTACTTCATTGCAATTAAAGAAAATGTTTTGCTAAACATGGGACTTTTGTGAAGTCAGTCGATCTAATTTAGTTTTTGACTCTATATATAGCATTGCCATTTCCCGTTTTTTACGTTCTCATTGTGCAGCATGTTCACGTTTGTTCGTCTGATTCTATTGAGTAGTCGAGGCATGATTTTCAGAAATGGCTGTACTTACATATTACTATAGGAGTTAGCAGCTATCAAAATAAATGTAAACAGAACAAATAAAAATCTCTTGAAGCTCGACACAGAGTGATACTGCCAGCCTTTCAGGGATGAACATGTTGTCTAAGGTTGACTGGTGAAACTGTGCATTTGCATAAGCATCAGAAGTATAGAACCATACAATGGACACCTTGTGCTTTGTAGTCAGTTTTCAGATTTTTCAATGTAGGCCGTTGGAACACTGGTAATCCGTGGGTGATACGGAGCTGATTATTTCTCTTGCAAAAGTTCTTTTTCTTTTTTTGGGTCTTGCTAACTAATGCCCTAAGCTTTCCAAAAATGGAAAGTAGTTATATAGGATATTGGAATCAAACCAATTCTGATATCATTATTACACCTTTTCATGATTTTCAATGCAAAATCTTGCCATATTTGTATCTTAACCATTGCCGTAAGGGTACTAGTTAGCATTTCCCTTCTTTTATAGTTAGATGCGATATTAGCCTTCAAGTTGCAAACCTCATTTCAGTTGGTTCTGCTATCAGTCAGCTTGTTAAGTGTAGGGGAATGCTCAGGTAGGAGTTGAGAGGATGTGAACTTTAAAATGCTACGTCGGTGGCTGGACCATTTCTATTTCCTTGTTTAGTTTAGTTTGTAGTCAGCTCTAGCCTCTAGGTATAGATGGAAGCATTGTTAGTTTATGTGGTACAAAAGTTTCAATTTTTCAAAAACAGAATTTGGATAGTCTCTCTATTTCTCTGGCACCTCTTATCTTTCACAGCTCTTTGCGCTTCAGGCCATCACTGTCTATGTTGGTGGTCATGCCAGCTGATCACCACAAAATTATCAGAAGCATATTTCTGAAGAACATTTAGAACCAAGTTAGATGTATAAGATGATTCAAGGAAACAGTTTTACTGCTTCCCCTTTGTGGTCCATGTCCATTTTGAACCACGTTGTTGTGATCTTTCTGTTTATCATGATACAATATTTGGGCTGTGATATATCAATTTACATTAACAGTAGCTTTATTTCCATATTTGTTAACTGAACTTTATTTAGCTGTCATAGTAATTCTCCTCTTAACCTATTGATTTGTGTTCTTCTGCCTATGTTTGGTTAAGTTGGTGATATGAGTATGTATATATCTGATCAAAGAGCTGAATCACTGGATAGAGAAACATTATTAATATTCATAAGGGACTAATTGCATTCAGAAAAAGCATACTTAGGTCAGTAACATGTAATTACATTTGAGGGGAACTATAAGTAGAAAGTCGAATAGTATAGGGACTAATGGTGAAGTTTGTCCCTAAAAATTTCCTTAAGAGTTTTTAGTCCCTAAAAATTCCCTTAAGAGTTTTTATGGTGCCTAATATAATATGTAGCATTACACATGTAAACCTTAATAGACAATTGAATTTAGGGTTCACTGTTCAGTTTGATTCAGTGTTGGCCATTATTGACCGAAAATGAAACGAAACAAAACCAAACCGAGATTGTCGGTTTTTAGAATATCTCAAATGAAGACCAACACAATAGAACTAAAAAATGAGATCTTGGTTTCATACATTTGGTTAGGCCTGTCAAAATGTTACTCATTAATCCACTCCACCCCCTTTAACAGTTCAACCCAATTAAACCCATTTAATTACAAATTTGTGTTCTCTAATGTGTAAAATATATTTTTTAGTGCAGAAGAGTATTCAACATGTTAATTCGAGTTTAACTTAACCCATTTATTACACAATTGAGTTGATCGGTTAATTAAATGAGTTGTAATAGGTTGAACCCATTAGAACCTGATATAACTCAACCCATTTCAACCCTTAATCAAATGAGTTGTAATAGGTTGGACCCATTAGAACGTGTTATTTATTATAACTCAACCCATTTAACCCAAGTTGATAGACTTAATTTCTGTTTGGCCAAAAAGTTGTGTCCTTTAACCAACTGCTAACCTTAAAATCAATGAACAAAAACGAAAACACCAAACTCAAATAGGAATCGATAGAAAGATATTCCGGATAGTGAGCTAATTAGGGATTGATCAAGTTCTTGAACTTTTTGTAATAGATGACTGTCCTAGTTATTAAGCCTTTAATGGCAGCTGATTTTTCTTTAACAAAGTTTTTTGTTTCTTTCTCCGTCACCTTTTTAGTGTCACGTTTCTTCAAAAAGCACTCGCAACTTTTGAGAAACATGACACTTAAAAGGTGACGGAGGGAGTGTTTTATTATTATTTATGTTATTATCAGCTTACAAAAAAAATAAATAAATAGAAATATATAAATGATAATAACCCATTAAATCTCTAAGAAATTTGAATTCATTTTTTTTAAAAAAATAATGTCAAACCAAAAAAATAAATTTCCACCGGGCAAACAATGCAATCTCTCCATCTTCAAAAGTGATGATTTTAGATGGAAATACCTCCAGCAATAAGGACCATTCAATTTGTGTCCCAAGTCTGACATGATTGTGCTTCTAGGATGGTGAACCTGGTGAAAAAATGACTGATCTCGAGTTGTTGATGTCCGACCTGGATGTACGAGAACAGGGACGATTTGGCTTTTTAGAAAGGGTGGTAAAGGTTTTGCGAGCGGGAGGATGACCGGTGGTTGTGGTGGCAAGCGGTTGGCAGTTAAAATGGTAGGTAGGGGTAGCAGTGGTGAAGTCAAAGAGCGATGATGGAGAGAAGAAGAACCTAAATGACATGAAATTGCGCATGAGAGGTTTAGGGTAATGTTTATCTTTTTATATTTAGGGTACAAACATTGGTTAGTGGTGGACAGGATAGTGCACATGTATTTATGTACAAGACAAAACCAAAACAGCCTTTTGGTTTTGGGAATGCTTAAAACCAAAACCAACCCAATAACTTGGTTCGCTTCCCCCCCCCCTCCCCATTGAGAGGTTTGGATGGGTTGAGTTGGTTTTTCAAAAGATTTGCACCGCCCTAACTGAATTGGTGCTCATTAATGATGTTGGTTCAGTTGTCATTGGTTTGATTGGACTTGAGAATGGGACCCGCCGAGGAACGGCACTTTTGACTTGAAGTTGTCTGAGTACTGTGCATGGCCTAGGACATGGCATGGCAAAGTATGGTAGCTTGGCAGGCCTCACAGTCCAGCGGTTACCTAATAGATTAGATGTAAGGTTTCAGAGGGGTGTAGGGTGAGGAAACAAGCAACCTGTAGCCATTACTGCTTTTGTGTGATATTTCATGTTTGTGGTAACCACTTGCGTATAATCATGTCATCCATCATGGATATTGTTGTGTAAACACACACCAGGTGCAAAGTAAGGAGTAGAAGCTTACGTCAATAGGTGTAACAGCTTTCTTCACTGAGCCATAGTTTGGCTGCGCCTTTCCCTCTTCAACACTAGCAATTTAGGTGAAGACATGATCACCTGCTTCTCTATTATGATTATAATGAAATTTTTTAGATAAGTTGACACCACAGTTGACTGATCGTACATAGGAATTATGCATGTGCATAATAGATGCATTCCAGTATGTGCATGTTGGTTTTACGTCCTTTAATCTATTTATCAATTCACACATGTTGCCCATTTTTTCGCCTACGCTTAATATTCTATTTCCTTGCTGGGGTAAGTATTGAAAACTGAAAAGAGGAGACCTATGCACTTGGTTTATGCAAGTTTCTTTATTTCCATGTACCAAAAATAGGCTTTGAATTTGAAAACTGGGTCTTCTTTTCCAGGAAGGATGACAGTATTAAAGAGGTACGTGCTGAGATTGTTCTTTTCATTGAAGTACATTACAGCAAATGTGGTTGATAGGAACAATGGGCGGATTGTTGCGACGGCTTCAACAGTTGAACATTCTCTTAAAAACTCTCTTGAGTGTGGCCGAGCTTGCAATGCCAAGGCTGCAGCAGTGGTTGGAGAAGTTTTGGCTATGCGACTTAAGGTAGAGGGTCTTGAGAATGGACAGGACAGAGGGATTCATGTAGATGTAAACAAGGAGATTGAGAAAAAAGGCTTTAAAAACAGCCCTAAGGTCTGGGCCGTTGTGAATGCTCTGAAGAACAACGGAGTCAAGCTTGTTCTTGATGACGACAATAACAATGACATATTTACGTCGAGCAAGTTTTAGTTTCTTTTTAAATACCCTGTTGCCCCTAATGGTTGGGTTGATGGAATTGAGTGTAAATATCCAGGAAAGCTGGAAGGAAAGACAACGCGAGTCTCTTCCTTATAATGTAAGCGCCTTATTCTGTGTTTCTGTTTCTTTTTGTTAAAGCACTCAGCTTTTGAGTTCCTTGTTGTGTCCAGACGTCCAGTAATGTATTGAAAATGTGAGGTTCTGAGGCTCAGAAGTCCCAGATATGCACAAGAAGAAAACGCTCAAGAAACGGATGTATTTCACTACTTCAGCATGCTCTCAATCTATCTGTTTCAAAGATTGAGTGCAGAGAGGCAAGTTAGAGTTTGATAAAAAAAAAAAAAAAAAAAAAAAAAAAAAAAAAAAAAAAAAAAAAAAAAAAAAAAAAAAAACTTGGGAGCCCATCAGTTTCAATGTTTCATCATGTACAACTTTGAAAAATAATTTAAAAAAAAGATATTTCAAAAATATTGGATTTTCAAAAAAAAGAAAAAGAAAAAAAAGTGAAGAATATCCTGTTAAAAAAATGGATTTTTTAATCCTTTTATAATTTAATGTGCAAAATACATTCTTTAATATTTTGCGTTCAAGAAGTTAACATTAGCTAATGAATATTAGAAAAAAAAAATCATTTTGCAACGAAATGCAATTATGGAACTCAGATTGCAATTTTTTGAAATCTAAAATCTATTTTGGGGCTCACAAAAATCTATTTTATGGTTCCTGAAGTCCTACTAGTCTCAAATCTTAACTAGTTGACATTCAATGTGTTATCGCAGGTTTGACCAAACAAGATTGTGGGACGGCAACTACAGAAAGTAAGATCGTTTTAACGTATCAAAAGAAAAAATAAATGGAAAACCGTGTAGGATCCGCTCTTGAATTTTAAGCGAAAGAAAAGAGGGAGGAAAGGGAAATGGCCCAAAAAAAGTAGAGAGGGAGAGAGAGAGAGAGAGCAAATACATAAATAAGGACTTCTAGTAAGAAGTAAAATATGTGTCATGTCAATCCAAGAGTCTCATCATTTCCTATTTGAAGAACTGATAACCTTTCTATGAATAAGACTCAGATCACAAATCAGATATATCACAACATTTCAATATCTCAACATCAAACATATTTCATATATTTTCAATATCTTACTCAAATATCAC
>JAOWAN010000049.1:10979649-10993367 GCA_028566635.1 Lobelia cardinalis
AGAGAGAGAGAGAGAGAGAGAGAGAGAGAGAGAGAGAGAGAGAGAGAGAGAGAGAGAGAACCTGAGTAAATATATGCCCAGTTGCTGCCAAAAGTGGAAGAAGAACAAAGCAAGCTGCCAGGACTGAAGTTATGCCAGCGGCAGTCCCTTCAACTGTTTTCTCTAGCAAAAGGAAATGTTTTGCAAAGTTCAGGGATTAAGAAAATACACTAGCGCCTGTCAGAAACACTGATACTCACTGCCTGTTTTACTCCACCGGAGAACTCCATACTTGTGGCCAACCATTGATGCCTGAAATAGCCATAACATCTAGTTAATCCCAATCAAAAAATTCCAATGAGCAAACTGAAAATTGTCAAAAACTTTGTATGCAAAACGTTTCCTTACACAGTCAATTATTCCAGATATTAGCGCAGAACATTCATATATTTGGTAAGGAAATGGTACAAGATCGCTCTATTTACTCAAGCTAAATAGGTAGCTCCAAGGTAGAACAGGAGCGAAGCCAGCCGGGAGCATATTTCCTTATAATAGGTAAATACTCAACTTTCAGGAATGGAGAGACTTAGTCCGGCTAGCTAGTGAGCGGTTCTTTCGGCCGGGCATCTCCCGCAAGGCAAGCAGCATTGTTCGCCACCACCCGATAAGCAAAAGATTCGAGAGTCCAGGCTGGTAAACCATTATGATCTTCACCTTCATCTAGTGGTCGCGATATCGGCTAACTGCACAACAGCAGTTCAAGCAGTCAACATAACTTGCTTCCTTGCGATCGAATGTCTCATGGTTTGGTTTAGTCTTCAGTTGCTTGGCTGAGGTTAGGTTTGGAGATAGTTCAAGCTGGGGCAGAAAATAAAACTGTCTTCTAATTCCTTAAGGAAGTCTACTGATTCAGCTCCCCTTCTCGAGGTCGAGCTGCTCCAAGACAGAGGCGCGGACTAAAGCCACGACCCTACCATCTCCCCAGGAATCTGCCCAACCTGCGATCTTAGAGAAACTAGAAACCGGGGCGGGGTTAGGAGTGAAGCATCCCGAGGTTGGCGCATTTCGTTGAGCATGGAGAAGCATTGGGAGCTCCAATTTCTTTCTTCGGAGCCCTTTCTTTTCCTGTCCCCCCGCCCCGGCATAGCGCTTCGCTTCCGGTTCTTCGGAAGAATAAGTCGGGTTCCACCCTAGCCAGAGACAACTGTAACAACTTTAAGTCCTTACCCCCGAAGGGACTGAAGGCTGTCTCTTAAATCAAAGCAAAGGTTTCCCCTTTCTCGTGGCTTCGGAAAAATCCAGACTTGGAAAGGCGAAGGGCTGTTGGCGGGCATTTGGTAAAGTCGGGCCGAACCAGCCTGTTAAACACTAGACTATGCATCTGGAGAGGGCCGAGGTACTCAGCCAGTCCAAGAGCCTACCTTCGGTCGACGTCTCGAGCTGGAACTAAGGACCCTGCTTTCACGGAAATTCCCTAAGAAAAGTAGGTTTCTATGCGGTCACCTAGGCTCGAGACATGCCTCCTATCGTATCGTGCTAAATCAGGCTAACCTTAGGTATTCTTGATCTCATTCACGGAGAAAAGAGGAGTCAAAGGAGTAGCTCGAGCTGTCGAAATTGTAGTAAACATGGGGTTGCATACAGTCGTTCCGGTGGACTACGTTCTCTACCTTACGAGGTGGGCCTTAACGCTTAAAGCGCCAAAGCGTGCTAAGGTAGAGCAGAAAGACTTCAATATCGGCCCGCTAAGAATGTGGAGAAGAACCAAAACAGAATGGTTCCGCCTACTCAAAACTAAGAGGGGATGCCGCCGACTACTAAAATCCCGGTTTTGGAAAGGTAAAGCTGGCGGAGACCCCAGCTTAGAGTTTGAAGAGTCGGCTTCATACTAAGAGTCAATAAAGGGGATTTACCCACTCGAACTTAAGGGGGAGGAGGCCAAATAGGCTAGGAAGAGACGATACATGATCAATTCCTCTTTGCGCCATGTCCCCTTACTCCTTTATTGGGGGCGATCTCCGAGAAAGCACAATACTTGCTTGGGACTCACCTATGCTAAGCTAGTTTCAGAGGATGCAGTGGGCTGCTTATGAAGGATGCGTTTTGCGTCCGAGCTCTTAGTGGAAGCAGAGATTCAACATCGGGGGGTTACCTGACTAAAACAAGCATATAGGCAGTTATCTCATACTATTCATCCGGGGCAGGTTAAGTCTCCTAGAAATTATACAGGATAATGGATTCAAGTAAGAGTGGGCGTCTTCCCAAGGAAACGAAGGGAATCTCGGCTCCAGATGTGGCCCACTGCTGTCCCCCGCGGGAGTCCGGGCCGTGTCTCACTAGTCGAGATAAAGGGACACTTTCATTGTCTATAAAGGGAGATCAGGCTAGGCATCTCCAGCTGAGCTGGGCGCCGGGCAACCATTTCTCCAGCTTGAATCTCGTTCAATCCATAAACACGTGCAATCCCATCTCCAACTGAGACCACTCGGCCGATCTTCATTCATAAAAGAAAGCAAAGAAAAAGGAGCTTATCATGATGAGATTGGCACGGCTGCTGTGGAGTTCTATTCGGATTGATTCTCTAAAGGTACAACATATATTAAATTAACTGGGGTAAAAATAGGACAAGTTGCTATGTTCCCTTCAACATGTAGCCGTTAGTAAAAGAATTTTCAACAGCTATGTAGCCCTACACCCACTAGGAAATAGATTACCAAGTAAAATTTGGAAGGTACAGATAATCTTCAGTTGAGCTCATGTATAACATAGAAAACTAAGCTGAGAAACAAAGGGAGGACTTGTCAACTAGCATTCTCACCATTGTATCTCCAATACCAAGGCTCAAGATTCCAGCAAAAGGAGCTAGTGGGCGGTCAATGAATCCAGAAGACATCCAGATAGGTAGTGCACATCCCAATAACAGTGAAAAATGGCTGCATGTTCATAATATACATAAGTTATTCATGAATGAAATATAAGCTACATCCAGCTATTAGTAAGAAGGACAAGCACAAGCCGTACCTTACGATCAGAAGATCCGAGTCACGATGATCAGTAAATGCATTCATAAACTGATGCACAAGTGTTCCCAGAGGCCAAATTCTCCACACCTGCCAAACAGCCAAGGTTATGCAAACTCAAGCATGCACATGCTTACACACACAGCTTTTGCATTCAACCAATCCATCCTCACTTCCAAAACACTAAAAGGATAACATCTACTCCCTCCATCCCACTTGAAAAGGTAAAAAACTTAGCCCAAGTGCGCAATTAAGAAAATAATTGAAAATGTTTAATTTCCCAAATCACCCATTTTATTTTATTTTTATCTCGGTTAAAGTGGTTTTGATTTGACACAACCATTATCGTCTACAAATTCAAAGGATATAGAGAGTACATGTTACAAAACAGTCTTGTAAAACACATGTTTTGATTTGAGACGACCATTATTTTTTTCTCTCAGTTAAACTTGTTTCGATTTGGAATGGAGATCCCAATCCACATCTGATAAATGTATGAAATAACTGAGCTTTAAGTGGTCAACTACTTTCATTTAGCACCAAATTATCTATGAACGTTTGGCTGGGCAGTAGATCTAGTTGACCCTGTTGCCCAGTGTGATTGGCTTTTTGGGACAGAGATAATACCATTTTTGCATAGTAATACAATCTTTTACTTTCACACCTGAATTACTAGCAAGATGCAATTTTCTAGAAGATACCAGGTTATTATAAATGTACATTGTATGTGAACTTTTTTAAGCTTGATAAACTTCTTACTTTAGTCTATTTTAATCTTTATCCAAGACCAGGTGATTGCATGTTGTCAGCAGATAAGCAAGAACTTAACCTAGAGGTTTCTAATAGCTCAGAAACCAAGAAAAATGATATGTCATTCAAAAAGTATCTTGGCACTTAATACTAGAGTACATGAGTCATGTTGTATTTCACTTGAACATCAGCACCTCATAATTCCTCACAATCAAAACCAGCAAAGAAATGAAGATTGAAATGAGTGCTCGACTCCAGAAGGAATGCACAGAAATAAATTTATAAGGAAAAGTTTGTAGAAAGGTGGAAAACTGTGTTATCAACCACACAGGTCACTAACAAGTTTCAGACTTGAAGTGTCAGGTGTCTAAGTCAAAAGTGCCTCAATGCAAGATATCACTTGCATGTTGATGCAAACTACAATCCAATGGTTTATGCTTTATTCTCGCATGTCCGACCAACTTTAACAGGCATTAATGTATAAAAAGTAGCATAGATAGAGGACGCCATCTTCCAATATTTGAGAAAATTGTTTGATCAGTACATGGACTTTTTTGAGGGTACAGCAGTGGTTTCATATCCTCTTAAAATGCCTTACTGTGCTGTGTAAGTTTATTAAAACCCCCACTACCTCCTGTCTTCCTCCTTTTCCAAGTTTCAAAACACGTTTACATTTCCCCCGAGTTTTAGCATTTTGGACTTCAAATATATTAGACAATCTGCAGATGCTTCTCTCTACACCATTTTTACTTGTCACTGTACATAAAACATTCAAGTGCATACACAAGCTCCGCCAACGAACTTACTCTAATGATTTCCAGCACTAGGAAAATCGACAAAGCTGCACCAAATGCCAAATTGAGAAAATTCGTCTGGAACAGATACGATGAAAAAGTAATGGATGTGTCAGCTTGGTTAGGAAAAATAAAATTGACAAAAGCATAACGAATCCGTATTACTTATATCACCTGAAAGATGAGAGCAGGCACAAACATAAGTACGGCCATCAGATGGTAGTATTTTCGAAGAAGAATTCTCTCAATCTTACTGTTTTTGGAAATGTGGTAGAACCGTAGTACAGAGGCAAATATAACAGCCACCCAATAAATACACAATGAAAGCCTTTTGAATGGTTCAGAGAAAACAAAATTAAATACCCTGTCAAAGACATAAATGCAAATAAGACAAGTTAGCAACCAAAGAACTTTATATCACTGTATACGAACACAGTAATGGGACTTGGACTATGAGTAGCATTCTATTTGCTGAAGCTGACAGGAGAGTGGGGGGGGGGGGGAATTCTCCTACCTAAAGTAGAACTAAATCTGAGTCTAAATACTATGTGTATCTAGAGATCCAAAATTATGGTTAATTTTGAATCCCAAGTGATCAGGTAGTTGATCCGAGTGGCTAGCTTGTGAGTAATACATGCAAATGTCAACACTTGATCAACGGAAGTTCTTGCTAAATCATTTGTGATTCTAAAATTGGCAATAGGAATCCTTACTTTTTACTCATATATGATTTAAGGATTACAGGTGATCCACTGATTCCTGTAAGAAAATAATATTTGAGAAAATCGAGATAAAAGATAAATGCAACGAGTAAGAGGATCTTGCAACAAGCAGTTAAATTTGGCGGCAGAAGAACAAGCTCAAATTCAACTCAGCCGTAGCCCCCAATGGTTTGGGGGACGGTTGGCTCCAAACGGTGTGCGTATATTTGACATCTGATAAACTGATCAAACTAAATACAGAAACAGTTTTACAAAGTTTCATCGTAAAATTAAAGCCACAAGGAGAATTACCATAGAAAGGGATGCACAGGGAAATCTTGAACAAACTGCATCCAAGATGGAACAACAGCAAACAAGACAAATGCCAGAGAAGTGTAAAATATAACAGATCTTCCCGTTTCATGATCTCCTCTAACATCTGTGTTTCCTGAACTCGTATAATGTTCCCAAATTTGAAGGAGAAACTTAAGGAGCATTGGAAAAAGAAGAAGGCCAACGAGCATGCCCTGCATGTAGAAGGGAAATATTAAAATCCTAACTATCTTTTTACAACAAATAACCATCACATCTTGAATGTTTATTTTCCTTCATCCAGTCCCAATTTTAAGCACATCCGCTCCCCACCCTTCCAAGTCCAACACATAAACACGCAGAAACAAAAATCAAGTCAACAGGTGCAGCATGCAATAGGAGAACATTTGGTTTTTATGACTGTACTGCATAGTAGAAAGAGAAGGGAAGCAAATAAATTACTATGGAAGTCATAAGCATTAGAGCAGGAAAGCTGACAATAGTGCCAGAAGAACGAAAGGGGGGGGGGGGGGGCGCCAAGAAAAAGAAAAACGTACGGAAATAAAAATCAAAGGAAGAAAAAGCATGGAGATTAGTAGAAATAAATTAACATTCAAGTGTAACTCTTGAAGTTGGACTGAGGGAGAAACAAAGTGGAACAGTTTTTTGCTGGACAAGGAGAAAACACCCAAATCTATACATAAGTATATTAAAGTAGGCGGTGAAGCCTCTCTGTGCGACACGTCATCAAATAATTTATTTATCTTCATTTAGAGAGCTTTTAGCTATGGATCCCACAAGAATCCATTATTCCATAAATTCCCGTCTATTAACTAATAACTAGGATTGCATATAATTTTAACTAATAACCAGGATTGCGATGTGTGGAATGAATATGTTGTCAGGAAAAGTTTTGATGATGAAGAGGCGGATATTATTCTTTCAATTCCGCTTGGACGATACTCTAGGGATGGAGATATATATTGGTGCCCGGAAAAGCGAGGTGTATATTCAGTTCGATCGGCATATCATTTTATTTCAAACAGAGATATATAAGGGAGTCCCAAGCTTGGTGGAAGGCACTTTGGAAATTATGGTTACCTCCAAAACTAAAGTTGTTTTTATGGAGGGGATGCAAAAATCTGTTGCCCACAAGGGATTTACTTTTACAAAGAAGAGTTGACACAAGTGCAGTGTGCCCAGTTTGCAATATTGAAAATGAATCAAATGTACATTGCTTGATATCATGTAATTTGGGGAAAGAATGCTGGAAACAATTGGGTATCCCAATAATACCAGCTGGTGCTGGTGGCGTGTGTGAATGGCTGCATCAAATACGTGCGCAGTCCGAGCCCGGAAAAATTGAAGAGGTGGCGGTAACACTCAGGGAAATATGGAACAACCGAAACAAAATCGTGTGGAAAGGAGAGTTCGGCACAGCAGCAGGTATTTTAGCTGCTGGTGCATCTTTCCTTAAACATTGGAGGGCAGCTACTGAACACCATGAGTCAAGAACGGGAAGGAGCGGGGATGATGAAGTGATCAGGTGGTCTAGACTGTGCTTTGGGAGGTGGAAGCTAAATGTAGATGCAACGATTTTTGATGCGGAAAAAAGAATCGGATGCGGGGCTGTTATAAGGGACTACCAAGGAAATGCGGTTGCTGCTTTATGCAAATCCTTAGTTTGTACGTTTGAACCGAATACGGTAGAAGCTTTGGCCCTTCGGGAAGCTCTTAGTTGGATCAAGGAGAGGGGATGGATTGATGTGGATATAGCGATGGACTCGTTAAATGTGGTAAATTCTTTGAAGAAGAATAGTTATGATGGATCTCCTTTTGGAGAGGTAATTGAAGATTGTCGTTTAATATTATCGGAGGTGGTTGGGGCCTCGATATTGTTTGCGAAGCGGCCAACGAACCAAGTGGCTCATACTCTTGCTCGGGCTACAGGTTCTAGATCTGACAGCAGGATTTGGATAGATTGTATTCCGTATTTTATTTCTGACGTAATCCGTTTTGATCGTGATGAATAAAATCGCACATTAGGCGTCAAAAAATAAAAAACTAGGATTGCATAGTATTTCTTATGTAATGGGAAGAAAAATATAAATTCATTGCTATGAGAAGAATATTCAAGAGAGTAATTGTTTTCTTCAATAGACTTTTTCAAGGGTCTTGCCTTCATAAATCCAAAAACATCGTCATGCTTGACCAATGCGTTCGATAAGCACAAAGTCGGTCTTTAATTGGTTGTTTAATCAAAAACAAATTCTCTCAATGCAAAAGTAGTATATTTTTGTATTATTTTCTCAAGTACTACTACTTTGTTTATATGATTGTTTACTCAAAAATGACTTCTCTGTTTATTGGTAAAATATGTAGTATATATCAAGTCTCAACTGCAAAAGAAATACTCCATTATAAGAAGGGAACTCACAATTATCCCATTCTATCCTCATACCTACCCCCCCCCCCCCTCTTTCCCCCCAAAAAAATGTGTTGAATCATGCATATGTTAAACACACTCCAAACTGAAGATAAAATTTCTAATTCTAATACTTCTAAGCAGTAGTATTTTAATAGTAAGTAAATTAATTCCAATCAGATCTTCCCATTACTAATTGATGATTCCAATTCCATAACTTCCCAAGTCTTGCATCTCATTTTAACTATTTCTCTCTCTCTCTCTCTCTCTCTCTCTCTCTCTCTCTCTCTCTCTCTCTCTCATATTTTTAATGAAGATTATTAGTGGTTCCCCACCTACCCCGAACGTGACTCGAACCCATAACCTAGTGGAAACACTGCACCCCGTTGTCCTCCCTTTCCCGCTCCCTCTCCTCTCCCTCTCAGACCTCTACATAGGAACATGGCCCATCAAGGACAACTGCAACTGGAACTGCAACTGATTGAAGTGAATGATGAGAGAAACCATAGTTAAAAGAGTATATGTGGCTTTGAAATTTGATTACTTGAAATCCTTTTTTACTGTCCTCTTTATTCAATTTTTTGCTTCTTTCAAAATACGTAACTGTGTAATTTAATTTTTGTATTTTGCTCTTTGTTAGCACTACAAAAACTCGGTGATAAAAGAAATTTAAGACATGCATGTGCATTCTTGAAAGTTAATCTTTTTCTCTCTTTTTTTTTTCAGTTTAGAAGCGCTGGGAGATGTAATAATTATCGTAACAAAGAGTTCATTCAATCATTTTCTAAATAATGAAAGTCTTAATTTGTTGTAAAAAAATTTAATGAGATTTTAAGACAAAAATGTACGATTTTGAATTATACCATCCGTAGGGCGGGTATTCTGCCAGTACCAGATAACAACTTAATCAGAACAAACAAAGGAGGCATGACTACAGCTGCTAATCCTCACGAAACAGAATGAATTATTCAGAATGACCATAAACATAGTTAGATAATTAAGAAAAACAGTTGCTCGGTTAGATTCAAACTTTTCTCTCATTGTGCTAGAGCATCCAACTCGAGGTGTTAAATATCATAATCCAAACAGACAGTAATACCTGAATGATGATACTAATTTCGCTTCTTTCACCTCCATAGTTTACTGAAATCAAATCCGTTGATAGAAAGTCTTTGTCAATCTGCTCAGAAACAGATTATGTATATAAGGCATTAACTTATAGAATATGCAGACACTACAAGAAAGCATATGCATAGCTGAATCAGAAGCTAACCTTTGCAATAGTAAATGAAAACATATCCCCAAAATAAATAACAAGGCCAGAAGTAACCAAAAGCGCTTCACCTAATGAAAGAGACCAGAATGTTAATTACCTAGTAAAAATATCATTTCTCTTAAACTACACACGTCACAAGAGTACAAACTCAGAATTAAACATCTTGATGGAGTACATCCTGAGGAAAAGGAAAGAAAAAGAAAACACGCCAATAAAAGAAAAGAAAATACAAAAACAAAATCAGCCTGAGGCTCCCATGGTGAAACTGATGCAGGATTAGATGCAAGAACACTTCAAACATTCTGCAGGAAATGATGATATTTCCATTGGTTAATTTTCTTTTATTTGTTTCGGTGATAGGGTAAGGATAGGGGTCACCCTCATCCTCCCTGAATACCTCCCATCTTAAAAGGCTTGAGCCGGCGACGAAACATGTACTCTTGATTTCTAGTGCTTAGGAAGTCAAGCGGTACTTTCGTAATGATTAATGAGATCTTCAAATGATGGAAGTAGAGATCTGGTGAACATTAAAGTAATAAACAGTATGTGTCAACTTGAACTACTAGTCTAATCTTTTCATCCTTCTCTCTTGATAAGGGAAAGGAAAATAGACGTATACAAGCCATGATCACGATTTCCAAAGCAGACAGGAAAGACAACAATTTACAACACTACTGAAGCTTACGATATCCCACTGGCTGTAAAATTGATTTACAAAATATATATGACCAGACATCAATCTTTTGGTATTTTATGATTCCTTATTGTAGTTCAACAACAAAGTAGCATGCATGAGTAGTAAACTAAGTAAAAGTCCCAGCTTAGAAAGCATACCGATAGAAGCACATGCTGGAAATGTATGAAGGGCGTGCTGAATAAATTTCACAGCTGCCAATCCATGAAAAAGTAACCACAAAGAAGTTATTGCCACGTTCCATCCTGCTAAACGGAGAGATTAAGAGTCTTCAACATTTGCAACTTCATCATGCCAACAAAAATCTCATTGGCATTAGCTGACTTTACTTTATATAGGACAATGGGAAAAGGAAAAAAAGGAAATGTAGTCTACAAGCTTACCACCAGCTGACTTCACAATGAAGGATAGGCAGCACACTGCTGCAAACAACGCTATGCAACTTATGCTAGCCTTTATGCTCCAGTCATGCTCAGAATTTGATTGGCAGCAATGCATGTAGCAGAGGAAAACCAGCACACTGAGGCAGCTTGCAGAAGTGGCCCAATATTGCAACTGCTGAAATTCAAGTTCTGCGGAAGGAGACATCAAAGTCAAAGCACTTGATATACCTAAAGAACTCTTGAGAAAATAGTAACTCTTTGTAGTGTATGATAAGATGAGCCCTTTAACACCACTCCATGCATATGGCAAGTTCATCAAAAGGGAGACAAATCACTAAGATGGTCACCAAGCAAGTTGGCCTATTCTCATTCATGTTGGATACAGTGCCTGCGACATGTCAAGCTATACTCTTTGCGAAAATTTCATTGTTTAGCAATTCAGAATCATTTTGTCTCAAATCATTATGTCCATGTTTGATGCTACACACACATGAAGAATTATGAACTGGGCTGATTAAATTCGTGGGAAGAATGTAAGAATGCTAGCAAACTCTTTTGAGCTTACTTTCAGAGTTGAAGCTTATACACACTATAGGGAACTAATCTTTCCATATGTAACTATGATGATATGAAATTAAATGAATGATGCTTATGATTTCTGAATTTCAAAAGTGTCATCTAAGAATAATTATTATTCTGACATTTAAGAATGATATTCAATTAGCATAATTAGTCTTTAATTTATTGAAATTTGACTACCTAACTACATGATTCCTTGAAAGCACATTGCCTTCTTAAATATTCAAGCTTTCGATCAAGTCAGCTGCTGCAGTTCAGAGATAGTACTATATTGTCATCTACCAATATTATACTTTGATCCCAAATAACATTAAGACACGAACATATCAAGCCTGTGCACTGCCAAACAAAATTCTTTTAAATTGATTCCTAGTAGTAACTACTCTTGCATCCCAAAAGAATAGTACATCTTTCCTTATTTATCCGTCCCAAAATAATAGTCTCATTTCTAAACATAGCAACAATTTTAGTGCAATTTAGACATGGTACAAATATATAAAGCTTTGTCCTTAATATGCATGCAAGATACAATGGGACTACCTTTTTGGGACGGAGGGAGTAATGTCGTAGGTCTTTAAATAAATAGTAGTAAAAAGTAAATAGAGTTTGGTACCTTCAACTCCAACATGACCCAACAAGAAGGCCCTCGACAACTGTATCAACCTCGAGATCATAAGTCCAGGCAGCGTAACCGCCCCCAACAAAATCCCTGATGAGGCACCTGGCCTGCTACATAATCACTTTTGAGAAAACTACAAAATACAGTAATGCAGCTAAATAAAAGCATACGCGACTACTACATAAACACTAATGAGTAGGTGCCGCCACTAACCCAGCTGAGATGAAATTTTGTCACTTTATTACTACTCAAACCCTAATTGAGCTAAATTCCGTCAAAAGGAGAGAATAATTCAATATTGGGTGAAGAAACCAGTAAATTGGATGGAATTGAGGAGGAGGAGAGTACCTGGTGTTGCAAAGGGGGGCAGAACGTGAAGAATCGACGGATATTTCGAGGAAGAGGGCGGAGAGGGAGAGGAGAGAGAAGGAGATGGATTCGGAGAGGAGAGAGAGAGGGGAGGAGTAGAGAATGCGGGCGATGAAGAGCAGAACCACGGCTCTCTCGCCGGTCATCAGCGACGCAGACGAAGCCATGGGTTTTGTCGCCGGCGGCGCCTGGATTTATTCTTTGTAATTGAAGAAAGGAGTTTGAATGGGGATTTTTTGGCTAGCAGTTGGTTGAGATCAGGTGAGCAGAATTACCAGCAGGGGGGGGGGGGGATGATGACGATGGTTTGGCGCGCGCACGCGGTTTTACGTACCGTGGTCGTTGGCGAATTTTGATGGCGAATTTTGATGGCGAATTTTGATGGCAAAAGTGGGCACGGGCTTCTGTCTTCAACGGTCCATGTAGAGACTCGGTACTCCATTCCTTTTTATTCATTGTTTTCCCCAAAATAAGTATTTTTTTTATTTTTTAAGGAAAATTCCCAATATTTTTTTCAAAATTATTAATTATATATTTTATTGATTATTGCTTCATAAGAATAACGTAAAGCTCAGAGCAACGAAATAAGTTTAAAATCTAAAATAAGTGGAGAGAGATAATTCAACTATATACTATAATTATTAATTACATTTGCATTTTATACCATAAATAAATAATATAATTTTGTAAGAATAAGTCTAAAAGTATATATTATTTTTTTCATCTATGTATATAAGATTAAAACGATAACTAAACTAAAATTGAGGAAGCCATATTTTTTATTTGAATGCTTACTATTTTCTTATTTTAATATTTTTTTAGAGGAAAATATTTTTGAAAACTTTCGACTCTAAAGATATCTTTTTGTTCTAAAAGTATTATAAATCACTGTCAATTATTTTAAAATAATTATTTTAAAGGTAGAGAGCAAGATAAATGCAATTTATTATTTTTTTTTATTATTTTAATGCTATTTGTTATCTTTTGGTTTAAAAATTATATCAAATTGCATTATATTTATTATTTTGAATTTTTTAATGTATGTAAATAATGCAAAAAGAGAGACATGACTGTGTTCCATTTAATTGACGACTTCAATCGTTCAATTTGATCCGACCATCAACCACTCCATAGATCCCTAAAGCCTCGCTGTTTCCCTCAAACACAACATCCTGGCCTCCATTTCGAAGCCCAAGAATGTTCTCCACATCATTAGCAGTAATTTCCAAATTCTTGCCATGAACTCTCATGCAATAGATGTCGGAATCATAATTTTTTACCAAAAATTCACATAGTTCCCTTTTTATTTTAGAGCATTAAAGCTCCAAAATACCTCCCCACCCAATCTCTTTCACAGCTTTTCTTTGTTCTGCAGATAGCTGCCTCAAAATTTTTAGAATGTTGGCCAGTTGAAGACGCGTCTGAATTGCATACTGCACACAAAGAGGTAAACAAAAATATTATGAAATTATGCATAGATATGTCTTAGGAAAAAATTAACCAATAAATTATTGTTTTCGAATACATAATACCATTTTCTTTTCCACTTTTTCGCGAGTAGCCTTATAATTTACGGCCTGTAATTGATACTGCTCTCTGTACTTGGCTTTACTTTGTTCGGGCATGGAGTCAAAATCAGCCTTTAATTTCACTCATCTACACGGTTAAAGTATAGTTCAATTGACTCATTAGCCAATATCAATTTATACTTAATTAAACGCATATTACAGTAATAATTTTATTGTACAACATACTTTTGCATCCAGCTTTAAGCTTGGATCCTTCTCTTTCAGTTCTTTAAATGTCTCGTTCCTGTC
>JAOWAN010000049.1:10993467-11005236 GCA_028566635.1 Lobelia cardinalis
TGAACACAAGGGAATAGCAGCCCAGGTGTTAACCGTTGGAATGACCAGCAATGTTATTAAGTATTTCCGGAACACTTCACTTAGTCCGGAACACTTAGTCCGGAACACTTGATTCACTTAGTCCAGAACACTTGCGCCGGAACACTTGATCCGGAATACTTGTTCCGGAATACTTCAGTGCAGAAGCCTTGACCATCAGGAGGTAGTGCGGAGGAACATAGAGAGGAAAAACAAAGATCACTTTCCCTCCAAAGTTGTTCAGATCAAATAAGTCCTTGTAATCAGTTTGATTTTCCAATTGAATTCATCAATCAATTGGAGCAATTTGTATTTCATCAAGTTCATTTCATTCAAAACTTCGACAGCAAAGAACAAGGACTTGGCAGGATAGGTTCACGACGTTGAGAAAAGGCATGTAAAATGCAAGATTGATGAACAGGGATACAATATGTAGCCCTTGATACGGATGGTGTTCAAGGTGCTCGTCAAACAAAATCAACCAATTGCACTAGCTATTACAATTCAATCATAGCCAAAGAATGGCAATAGCTAGGCCAATAAGCACGGGATTTCAAAGAACTCATGCTATAGGCAATGGATGACGGTGTTAAAGCAAATGTACTAAACCTATGAAATGGAAGCAGGATTTTGTAGTGCAATATATTCCAAGAAATCTTCGACCAGGGCTCAAACTCAGCAGGTTTGGGTGGAATTTAGTTAATATCAACTACTTTCAAGGAAAAACGAAAAAAAAAACAAAACAAAAAAAGACCTTCATAATCGATCTGAAATCGAAAGCTGCATATAAAAACGAATAATGCTCAAGAAAAGTCAGACCAACACCAGCAAACAACAGATCCACAGAAGTTGCATTTCATAAGATGATGTATACATCCGTTTGATAAGACCTACAAATTGCTTCATATATCTAATGCTGTCATCTACCACTTTCTAGCCCAGTTTCTGTCTGTCGAAAAGTTTTTGATAACAAATTTCTCGGGTTTATGAAAAAATTCAATGGGGAATGAGTCCTATTTCTCCTCCAAAAATGAGGTACAAAAGAGAGAGTTCATATCTTATATAATTATGAGTGTCAGACCAAAAAAAGTAGAAAAAGTTGATGCAGCATAGGGGCAAAAGCTTACTTTTTGAACATTTTTGAGCTGTTTCCCCATTGATTTGGGACTTTTATCACATTATTCCCTCTATCCTAAAAAGAACGTCTCATATTCCTTTCAGAGAAGTCCAAAGAGGCTTTTGTTTCCTATCCAAAGGAAAATAAATAAATTAATCAATTGTTCATGCGATCATTTCACTCAGAAGGGGGATAACTTGAAGATGTTATTAGAAGTTACCACGAAACCCGACATTTTCTTACCATTCGTGTAAATTCAATTACTCGCAAGGAACTCGCTGATAGGAAAGTAGAGAAAAACAACTTATCGTCGTAGGCAAAGGTAAAACTCAGATTGACAAAGGCTAGTTAAAGAAGATGGAGAACAAAGCAAAAACTATATGCAGGAAAGAGTTACCATGACCTTCAATCGCTACCCAAAAAGTGAGATACAATCTTCACAGCCCAAGATGGTGCAAGTTTTCCATTTACCTTGTGTTGTTTGTATCGTTGTTACACTGCAGAAGTCTACATGCAAAAGAGCTTTTCCTAGCGCGAAAATGTAGCAATACAAATGCAAGAATGCGATACCCAAGAGCCATGAGGGACAAGACCAGTAAATTTTTCCACTTAGAATATCCATCTGGAGAGATATCGTACACGTTTCGAAGAGACTGATACCCTGATATGGTCCTAACCTGCCCAACTGCAAATGAAGTTCCGGTATACTCATTCTCGAGGAGCCCCTGAAGAATAAGCATTGCTGATAGATTAAACCAACATACACAGAAGTAAAAGTAAAAAGTACAGCCATTCTTCTCACTATCAGGTAAGGTATGGATTTGGAATATGATGTTCAAAGCCTAATTTTGATCCAAAAAAGAAAAGAAAAAGACGAGCGGAAAGAGAGAGGCCAAGAGACAGAGAGAGACAGATACAGAGAGAGACTGACAGAAAGAGACAGAGAGAGAGTCTGGATTACAAAGAACTGAAACAGATGGAAACATTGAGACAATTTCCTGCAACTGATCCCAACTTCCATACACTACAATCTTTAGCAAGAAGGATACAGAAAATTCTAAGGTTATTCTTCTGGAAGAGAATTAGTTAGGTTGTTTGGTTATACAGTATTCTCTCCGACAAAAATAATCGTCCATTTTTTATTCTTCATGGACAAATTCACGGAAGATGACTTCTAAGCACTTCTACTACCACATTTATCTAAATACCTTTAAGCATTTGCAAGAGTAGGTAGAGACTTTTTTAGAAGGTTGGAGAGGACATAGACCAGACCCCAACCCTTATTATTTATTAAGCGGAATAAGTAGGGCTTAAACTCAGGAGATATCTTCAACAAGAAGTTTCTTCTCTCCGACGAGACTTGAGCATGAAGAATAGGAGATACCGCTAGATCAAGTGGTCATTGGTGAGTAGGTAGAGACATGATAACTGGCAAAGGTGATTAGTAACTCCATAGAAAAGGGAAAGTGACTATTGGGACCAGTTTGTTCTTTAAGAGGGACACTCATTTTGGGACGAATGAAGTATAAAGTGTCGAGGTTGAGCTGAAGGCTGAAAAAGTATGGCAAGTATACCCGTGACTTCTTGGTCAACTGCCATCAAATAATGTAAAAAGTATTGCAACTAACCTGAATTGAGAAAGTGTGGAAAGCAATATAGGAAACTGGATACATCCATACTGGTCCAGGCAAAGCACTTCGGATTCTAAAATAGCCAGCAGATAGCATCATCAACACCTGATTACATCAAAGAGAGGTAAGTTCATTGCTCAAAGGAAAATAAATAAATAAAATAAATTGGAATGGAGAAGCAAAATAAGGGCAGCTCTCACATCAATGATGTTTGATTAAAACAGATTATTTTTCAGGAGAAAACTCACATGTATAGAAATCAATGTTAGAATGCTCCAAAAGATCTCGTGCCAAATGGAAGCAACAACCAGCACGAGCCCTTCATTTACTAACAAGCACATGAAGAAATTAAGCACAAAGTACATCAACAAGCTGAACTCATCCCGAAGCCCTACAAGGAAATAGAAGACTAGGCTGGACGAGATTGAGATGAGAAACAAGAATGGGATGCTGGCGAAGAGTTGACCAAGTAAGAAAACCAAGGCCCCTGAATGATGGTTCAATTGTTCACATGAGTATACCTGCAAATGTATACAAATAAGCAGGACGGTGAAAATAATGATCGAAGAAGGCATCCAAGGGAGACTTCGTACAATATCCAAGTGATATTCAGTTTCAACTATTGATCTTGTAGCTGAACTTGATACTTTTCGAGCTTAATATTGGACTGCATGCATTAGACCTTCCAAGAGCCCGCAATAGGAGCCTCATGGGCCGGGTTACCCTTTTTTCTTAAAATATGTAAACTAATCACTGAAGATTGCTAGTGCAGCTAGCATAGTGATATGCAGTTTCTGCTGAGGCATACTATATTTCGAAAAAAAATTAAGATTTGAGAAAATGTAGCGAGCCTTACTACCTTGATTTCTTTCATTTGCATAGGTATCCCGGCAATGCTTAGAAGTGAAGAAAATGATACAAACACAAATATTGCAGCAACTCTTGTCTGCAATGGTGCATGTCATGACTCATTAGTATCACAAAGTAAGCAATTGCAATAAACTATAGAGAATCAGTTAAATAATTTGGCTGTACATAAATGATTGGACAGAAATACTTGAAACCCCTGTGATGGCACTGAGACCAGGGATAGGGTATATGTAGCAAGGCAGACGATATACTCTTCCATTTGGCATTTGGGAAAAATATTGCCATCTACACGTACACTCTTAAATCCTGGAATTATTCTGGTAATTCATCACCCTTTTGTCTAACAAAAGGATCAGTAGCAGATTAGTTACTTCCCTAACTACAAGAAAAATGACTAGTTCCACCTCCTCTTTGATGCAAATCGTCGTTAGTCGTAACTGAATTTAGCACCCAATCTCTAGCACACCAGAAATCACAAGTATAATTTGCAAGTGTGTAGCTGCTTCACATTAGCTAAACTGATCTAATAAAATCAGTTCAGGAGAAAATTCAGAATGACCTTCTCACGGCATTTCAGATTGGATTAAGGTCCTATTCACTAAACCCGTGTAGGTAATCTGGAGCAAGTTTAAGAAAATAAAATCTAGACATCCGTCAGACACCGATTTCGACCATCCCAATGAGAAATTATTTTGCTTTAATAATGATTTGCAGACACTATCAATTTTAAAATGCAATTTGATTAGTAGATCTTATATCAAAGGAACTTTGCTATCAGGAAAAAAGAAAACACTAAGAAGTACCCAAACAGCACTTAGTCCAATGTAGGTTATGCAGATCTGCCCACGAATCACCTAAGATTGACTTCACTACCTTACACCTTTCTTAGTGTGAACAATGCCATATGGCTATCAAAAATTTGAATTTATGCATGAAAGACGCCCTATGGTCCATTATTTACACACGGAAGAAAAATAAATCAACTCGAAACTAGAAGCATCTGGCTTCAAATGCACAACAGAAGGTCATAGGTCAAATGGAAAAAAGGAGGAGAAAATTCTGAATTAAAAAAAATCATCCTTACTGATCAAGACGAAAATCTTCAAGGGTACCTCACATGCATAACACATCAGCCTCTCTTTTTTCCCAAAGGTTGGAGGTGACATGCACCTTACACCAATCCTTAATATTTACTACAAAGTTAGGGCTTAACGACTAACAATAGTGCTATTCCCAGACTTGAACACTTGACCTCTCCCTTGGGAAAAGTAAGTTGCTACCAGTGGAGCTAGAGCTCCTTCGCACCATTAGCATTTGAATACATTAATACCACCAAGAATTATTATGGTGTAACCAACCCTTAAATCTTCAAAACCTTTAAATACATGGATGAAAGAGCACAAATATTCCATCATTACGGGTGCATGGAAAAGTAGAAAACAACTGAATACTAAATCCAGCAAAAATATTTAAGCAACCTCTACTGTTCAAAATAAACATCCCTATGGGGCTATTGCAGGCATGGGTCTAAATTAAAAAGGAAGGGCGAAGGGGTAGTTGCAAAGTCGAAGGAATTTACACTACAACAGCTAGCAACATCAAACAGGAATTTCCAAACCAGAAAAATACTAAGAAACAGATATTGGTTGATTGAAATAATCAAATGTGGCCAAGTATAGCATACGCCATAGTGATTGGAAGGAGAAAAAGTATACATGTCAGAGTAACTGTAACCAGGGACCTTAAAAAAATACATAAAATAAAATAAAACAGGTGAAGGCCAAGGTAATGACATAGGTTAAAAAATTTAATGAGTTCAATCCAAGGGGTTGGATTACTAGTTCAAATCAGGATCTATTGTGTTTGCAATGAAAAGGAGTTCGAGTTATGAAGCTCACCCCAACAGATGACAAGGAATGCCCTAATCCGGAGAATACAGTACCAATACATAATGTAAGAAGCATATAAAGAATCAATCGAAGCCAATAGTATTTCCATTCCCTTGACATTATCAGTAATGATCTCCAAGTCAAGACTGCAATTCGTGTTGCAATGCTTGCCTTTCCCTTGCTTTTAAGAGATGGACCTTCCTGTAGCAACAATTGTAAAAAGAACATTAGATCTTCAGGTTATAGATGCCTATTGCGTCATGTATTGGTTCTTAAATTTCCACATTTCCTGGTCAGATTACTTTCAGCAAGAACAGCTATACCCTGGTCACAGTTGTATCCTTTTTTCATTTTAGATCAATATGGTTCTCTTGATGCCTTGTGACTTACAGTACATGCAACTAGGAACTGAAGAGATTGCACATACACATAGGGTTCCTATCCTGCCACTTTTCTCTTTGGTGCATCTTATGACTCAGGGAAGGAATTACCTGGGAAAAAAAACAAACACTCCCCCCCCCCCCCCAAAAAAAAACTCCAAGCCAAGCAAAGAATGTTCATTTTGTTATAGAGACCTACTTCAAAGGCAAGAAAGCGAATAAATGTAAGTTGTTAACAGTCATACCCTTTCCGTTAACCTGAGGATCATACTCTCAACTGCAGCAGCATCAGCTGATGACTTATAAGTTGCTTCAAGGGTCCGGATTGCAACAGCAGTGTCCATATTAACTGATGAAAAATCACCCTGGTCATCCTGTCAAAATTAATCACGTGAAGAGTAAGATATACACCTCTAGGGAGAAAAAGAATAGTTCTAAAGATGCAGAATGATTTATAATTAAGGTCCTGTAGAGTCAACCAATCAGAATATCAGATGGTAATTACAATTAGAGATGCAAAATTGACACACAACAATTACAGCTGCCATCTGTATGCCACCACCCTCTAAAATATTGATCAAACTAGCACATGTGATGAAACTATACAACTGCAAGGTATAAGTAACACCTTGACTCTAAAAACAGAAGGTTCAAGACTTGTACTGGAAAAACGAACCTGCCAGTTTTTGCACATTGCGATAATCCTGTCGAAGTCCGTATTTATTGCGCGAAGGAAGTGATCAGAAGGACTTTGCATGATTGGGCAAGGAAATCCAGCATTTGAGAAGTGCTGCACAATCAATGATACGTTATTGAGCAAAGCTGGGAGATAAAGTGGACATATTTTAAAAATATTTAATTCTTCATTTCACACACCATCTTCATGGCAGGTAAAGAAGGATAGTGCTATGTAGTCAAGTAATTCAACAATAATAATGATACAAGTATCGACAGATGTTCAATGTTAAATGGTAAGTGGATAATGTACACCATACCAAATCCACAATTCCTACTCAAGAAGAAAGGTAAAAGTCATATCATATAAGAGTGTGGATTTACCTGCAAACAAGCCAATGTCTCTCCGAAAAAGAGTGTATTTCCGTTTGATAGCAGACAAATTCTGTCAAAGAGGCCAAACACTTCTGTGCTACTCTGGTTTAGGGTAAAGAGAAGAGTGCAACCAGTGCTAGCAAGCTTCTTCAACGTTACCATCATCAGAAGTGCAGAGACACTGTACATGAGAACCTCAATAATCAATATAGCTAAGTAGGTGCGAAGAAGACAGTACTATATGTAACCACAAGAAAAAGAGATTCTTGCATGCATAGCATTAAATTTACTTAACCACAAATTAACCCCAATCATTTCCAGAGTCCTTTTAAATAGATTTTCTTCAGAAATAAAAAACAGTATAGACCATATTTCATATTACAATGCCTATAAATTATTTCAAAAAACTACCATATAGTCCAACTATCATCACTGTTATGGGGATGGATACATGATAGTTGAGGCCATTAAGGAAAAAACTGAAAATTCAGAAACTAAGAACTATACATACACCGAGAGAGATTAGAAAGAAGAAAAGAAACTATAACAAAAAGAACTTGAAAGAAACAAGACAATAAAGGCAAGAAGAAATTCTCACTTCATACAATATTTGCCTATAGGGTAGTCAATATTAATTGATGACGCACTTGGATATGAGAAAACCAAGCTGAATCCTACAACAAGATGGCGTCACATCAAGTTATACCAAAATCCCAATGATGGTGTACTTTAGCAAATTCTAGGTTAATAATTAATGAATTATTATTCTCTGTTTTTTACTTGGATACTCATAATGCAGTGTACACTTTAATGCCGCGAAGTTAACAGAAAAGTATAGACATCTTTGTTATAGACATTACACATTTCCCCAGGTAATCTATCTTGATAGCAACCCAAAGAAAAGAATTGTTTCTATCCTCTTCAAATTAAGAAAAATAAACTTTCTAAAAAAGTACAGTTTTTTAACTTTTTTTCCAATCATACATCATCTTCTATTGTTGGAAAATGAAGTTAACAATTTCAAGATTATGTTGATGCACAGCACAAGGTACTTTCCTGGAAATGTGCTTTTGCAAACAGAATCATATGGTTTTCTTAATAAGTCAAGGGTCCACTAGTTCGTTGCTGAGAACGTTGAATAAGTTGAAAACACTTTTAGTGAGAGATGCTAGCACATTATTTATCATTATCCAACACTGTTAAAATCACACAACATAACATCAAATTCTGGAAACTGAAAACTGGAATCGTTGTGCAAAGCACCTGTCAAGATGATAGAGAGGTTCATCTATAAACAATATTTGTGGTCGCATGACGAGCTCTCTGGCAATACTGACACGCCTCCTCTCACCACTAGGAAGACCTTTCATGTAACAGTGGCCACCTATAAGCTTGTTTGCATAATCACCCAAAGACATAGCAAGAATGGCATCCTCTACCACACTCTTTTTCTGACAAAAGAACCCAGGAAGCTGAAGTAGTGCCGAGTAGTAAAGGAATTCTCGTACTGTTAGTGATCCAATAAGTGTGGTTTTCCTTTCAACAAATCCCTGTCATCATCAAAAGGATATCATCTCAATGTTTTCTCTCCAAAATGGTTAAACAGAAACCAGTATTCAAGTTTTCTGCATCCAAGTGTGAGTTCGATCAAAAGATACTTCTCTAACTTAATTTACTATAATTGAATAGAAGATAACCATTTACAAAACTTGAACATAGTGAAGACTGAAGAAAAGTTCACTTACATCAATTAATCCATAAAACAAATTGCTGTCGTAAAGTCAAACCAATATCATGGATGCTTACGAAAACTGATAATATAAATATATATATATAAATATATATAGTTCTTTTGTTCAGTTTTCCATACACAGCCAACAATACACGGATTACATTACTATGTTCAATTCTTAAATTTTCTGACAATGCTAAAGTTACTTATAACTGTTATGAACAATCCATTTGGAATACAAGTTTTGGCTCCAATATATTCTTCTAGTTTCTCCATATCGCACAAGCATAAAGGTTAAAGAGTTGAAGGATATGTTCAAAGTTACTAGCAATAATGGTGGTAGTAGTACAGCAGTGTTTTTAACCACAGGTCATGTAGGATGAGAACTAAAGGTAATTGTCCAGAATTGCTGGTATAAGATTCAGTGAGAAGATGAATATGGTCCTGTCTACTGAATACTCCCTCTGTCCGAAGCTAAAAGTCTGGCTACATTTCAGCACACACATTGTGGAGTTCAGTAGTCCATTGGGACATTAAATAAATGGGCTCTTGTCTGTCACATGCCAAAGTCATTACGGTGGTTACACAAGTGCGTAACAGATTCACAGATGGTATGTTGAAATAAATAAGCAGGACGAATGGCTCAAGGGAAGGAAAGAGGTTTGGGGCATCAAATCTAGGGTTAGGCTATAAAGGTAAGTCACTGAAGCTTATATTTGTTAAATAGCAAAAAATTCTTCAACCAGATTGTAACATTGACTCTCATTCAAAGCAGCAGCTACAATCCATGTCCGATGACTACTCATTCAAAGCAGCAGCTACAACCAGAGTCAAAGCAGCAGCTACAATCCTTGCAAAGGTGGAAGAGGGATATCTGGGTTCTAATCCCAAGAGCGGCGCACATATAGACTCTCAGAATGAAATTCACAGAAGATATTTACCGAAAAATGCCAAATCAAGACACAAAGCATACGTAAAGATCAGATCAGTGAATACAAAGCACTCAATAAGCAATCCAAATAACTAATAACTTACATGCGACCCATAGTGCAACCGCAACTTTTGCCCATTCACGAACACCTCTCCGTACACCTTCGCTGAATCATCCAACCTTCCTAAATACGAAGGAGAGCACCATTTTAAGATTTTATTTAAAATTGATTTGTGACACAAAATCATCTTACAGAAATGCTCCTCACAGTTTTGGGAAATCAATGAATGCTACATACCTGCAAGGGCTCTCAAGAGCGTTGATTTCCCCGATTTGGCGGGACCCATGATTACTGTCATTGTGCCAGGTAGAGCATAGCCGTTTGAACTTTTCACGACCATATCTGAATACTTCCTTTTGCCCTTTACAGTAACAGTGAGATCCTTCCACACAAGAGAAGCCCCTGCAATCTTTCTTGCAACAACTGCACCCTCCGGCAAAGGTGGGGATGGCAAAGACCCACTATTAAGCTTTGAAAGAGAAGGCGAAGCTGGAGTGGTAGCGGCATTGATGGAATCCCCTCCTTCCTCAACCCTAACATCAACATCTGTGTCTTCCCAGTCGGGTGAATCCTCAAACGAAATGGGTTGTCTTAGCGAGCCAGGCTTTCTCAAGTAGAAAAAATTACTTGAGGGTACTCTACTAGCAGGACTGCTAGCTGAAGATGATGAAGATCTATAATTGTCTGACTGTATTTCTTCCATTTCTTTCAAGCATTCAGATTTTTGTGTCGTCGCACAAATGAAGAGTCTACAGGTATCACTGTATCCAATACAGCTTCATATGCTAACCATGACCATGCTTAGAAATAACTGAACCTGCACCAACTAGTTTCAATACCCACAAAAAGCATATCTCAGTTCAAGTTACAAATCATTAACTTGGTGCCAGAAAATAAATCAATTAGCATAAATCAATTCATCAACCGTTATATTGCATAGCAAGTGCAGGAAAAATCCATAAATGTTAAAAATTCAAAAATTTGCTTTTTGAACCTTGAAATTGTAAAATGTGCAATCACTGCTTGATGAAGGCTATATGCAGCAACAAAAGAATTTTCCATCATCTAATCATAAAGCAACTAATAACCTGAAGATTCTAGTTTCATTTTCGTTTTCTTTTTCTACAATTTCTCCTAAACCCACAACCCCATTAAAAACACCTACCCAAATAAAGCAACGAAATTCAAGAAAGCAGTCAAATGCATGTAATACGTTCAAAGCAGAGTCACACCCATATATTGAGTTTTGACCAAGAATGCCCTAATAATATCCTTCAAGAAAGACAGTGTTCTTGAGAAGTAAAACATCCATATGACAAACATTTAATAAGAATACCATACACGCATAGATTTCACAAACAAAAAATGGAAGTTCAAGAAGCTGAAATCAGAGAGAGAAACCTGGAATGGATCTGAGTGAGAGAGACAGTAGTGGGAGTCAGGGAGAGTGAGAGTATGCAGACTCAGAGAGAAGAAAGAGGAAAGAAATGGGACAAAAGAAAGTGCTGTCAAGATTAAGGAAGGTTCGGGTCAGAAGTCGATTTTTGATGATTTTATTTGATGTTTTATAACGATTAAAATAAAAAAGTAAGAAAAATAGAGAAAAAATGACGGGAGTCATAAAAACTTAAAAATTAAAAACGATGATAAATTAACATCATGACCAAGCAGGCAGTTCGAACAAAAAAAGATTCTTTAGAGAATAAACTAAATTTTGAAAAACGAAATATTTACATCATATTAATATCTTTTGACCGCTTTTCCCAACTGCTAATTCTTTTACTTTTCTATTTTTGGTTCAGTTTTGTTCTTTTCGGTGCAAAGATTAGAGGCGTACTAATTTCCCTTACTCGCCCATCTTAAGTCTGTCAAAAACTAGAAAATGTCCGATCAGAACAAAAAAATTAATTAAAAATTTAAAAATAATATATTATATTAAAAATTAAAAAATATATGTATTTGAAAGTACTTAAGTGAAAAAATATATTTAAAAGGGTTAACTAGGAAAAAAATCCCTGTGCTTTTCGTGTTTCGCCGATGAGCCTCATGTACTTATTTTAGTAAGGGATAACCCCCCCGGATAAAATTTC